>KN883141.1:99462-115974 GCA_000934455.1 Apostichopus parvimensis | reverse complement strand
GAAAAGGGGGAACACTGCCAGGGGCCTGAAAAGACCCGTATTGGGAAAACTTCGCAGGTAATGCGCAAGCCTGTCGTCTACTATCGGGACGGCGTACCCCGGATGAATATTGGAGTGAGTTAGTTGTTAGGTGTGGGGGGGGGGTTGTGTGGTCGTTACATAATATGGGTTGGGGGGTTCTGTTTGTGGTTTGGAGTTGGCTTTTTGGGGCTGGTTTGTAGAGCTTTGTTGTTTTGGTTCTGTTGGCCTTTTGGTCCGTGTCCTTTTCACATTACGTTGAACGCTGCATTGTATACGTTTGTAGGTTGGTGAAAGGTTTCTGTTTCTGGGTTTCCGTGGTTGTTTAACAGACTGGGATTGTTTTTTTGACCTTTGGTCCGTGTCCGTTTTCTTTGCACGTAAAAGCACGTAGTAACAAACAAGCCATGCACACATATACATCATAAGTGCAACAGTAGATGAACCATCACAATCAAAGTCATCTTTTTCATGCTGTGTAGAAAGACACTTGTTCTAGTCCATCATTCAGTGTGGAGTGCTTTTTACGTGACCCGCCATGTGGGATACAAAACGTCACGGCCAAACGGCACTACCGAACCATCCCATACTGACAAACGAAACTCAGGTCAAGCGAGCCAAAAAACATACGCCCCTCAAACATTCCAAAAACTAAAAAAGGACGACCCGCACGCAGCGAAACGAAAAACCCCTCCCCAGCACACCAGCGCCCAAAAAAGGCAGCCCCAGATAAACGGCGAAGTGTGGAGTGTCTGTCGAATTACACCAAAAGGCATTGGTTCCATCTATGATGCCAATTGCAACCACTCTCTGTGATGAGATCCTAATACTAATCGCTACTGAGTCTTTAACTTATCACTCCCATTTTGTCAATTTGGAAACCTCCGCAGATTGGAAATTGAGGTTAACTGTGTAATTGAAAAATTATAATAATAACTTGTCTTTAATAATATAACTTGTCTAGTATTACTTGTCTAAAAAACTTGTCTTATAATAAGAACTTGTCTTTAAGTCAAATACTTCAATTTTTTCTGTAGGAATCAGAGTTACCAGCTACATCTTTGACATCTTTGACTTAACTGCATTTGTGGACTACGAGGAAGGCATTCCCTCATTAAGCCCACAAGAAGCCCCTAGGTCACCAGAGAAATTTGTGCTAAGTGACGGTGATGTAAGTGTCTAGCCTATTTTGTACTGCAAATATGAGTATATTATCATGAGTACAAGTATTGCAACACAGCCATCAGAACAATTATAAAGGAGCTGGTATGCAAATTATGGATGGTTGTGTCTCGGTGAGGGAGCTAAGAGGCTCATCTTTCATAGATTTTTGGAATTTGTCTTTGGGTTACAGAATACTAGGGTTTGGACTGAGTTCAGCAGTAGTGAAGGTTATTTTGAGAGCGGGAAGAATACTTTTTGGCAGAGATCCTTATAGGATTTAAAAAAGGAGCCATGTAATGAAATATAAAGAAATATATATGTTTGAGAGGTAAGAGCAGAAATTGCCATGCTTCTTGCTTGTGTTAAGACAATTAAACAGTCTTGGGGCAAAATTTAGTTTCAAATTTTTAGACTGTTTTGACAAAGTATGGATCGGGTTCAAACTTTATCGTTTGGTCCTCCTGGTTCGCGGTCTCATCATTACAGTATACATTGTTAGTAATCTACAAATTTCCACCAAATACCTGAATGCAGTTTAGACTAGGAGAGGGGAGTTATGGATATAATGAGATTGATGATGTAATAGGGTTGATTATTGTAGTATCTATTGATAGATAGAATGTAATTTAGGAGATATCTTTAAACATCACATGTTGTGCAACTTTTACCAAGAGCTGTGGGTACAGTAGTTGTCTGCAAGGAATGTGCCGCCTGACCATAGGGGCCCTAATATATCTGTTTACTATGTATATTAACATCTGCAATCAAATGTCACAAAGCAATATATGGCAAAAACTTTTGCTGCTACATTAATGCAGGTTGGAAAGTGACCATTTATTGAATTAAACAGAAATATATCACTGATTTGACTATATATTCCTCAAATATAGGTCTACATTCATTAACTTTTGTAACCTTTGGATGTTTATGAAATTATGAAATTAAATTTAGCAAATATTGGTCATCTATGTGACAATTAAGGAGCTAATTTTACAGTAGTTGGGGACGTGCATGTTCCCTGTGCACTCAGTGCAGATTTTTATTGTAAACTAATTGTGAACCAAAATTTCACATAAATACCTGTTCATGTGCATGTTTTCCTCCAACTTGCAGACTTTTGATAATTATGTCGATTAAACACAATGCCTTTGTATGATGTAAAATTTCATCAAAACTGAGATTGATTTAAAATTCTCTTTTTAGGTTCAGACACCACCAAGATCTCCAACTCCACCACCAGACTTTGAAGTGGCAACTCAACGGTATGTAATGCTACTTTTTCTATGCTATTGTGATAACATTCAGAAAATCATAAATCATAGAAATGTTCTGCACTATCTGTGAAAATCATCTCAGATTAGTCTTCTTATGTCATCAATTACTTCAAAATTCACCCTTGCAAGAGATGTGTTACTGGATTTAAGAATGATTGCTAGACGCTTCAGTTGGAGATTGAATGCTGTGATAACGCAGGAGAAAATTATTTAGAAATGGTCTATTGGAATTGCCTCATGTGAAAACCTGTCCCTACCAACCTAGCATTCAGTGTATGGTTAAATTAAAGTTATTTGTAGTTTAATTATTGTAGGTTTGAAAAGACACATTTGAGGAGCTGGAGCAAATTGAAAAGACCGACAACAGAACTGCCAATCAGGGGATTCAATTATATCTTCAAGAGTTTCAAAGTATCTATTCAATGATTTAATGATTAAAATGTATTGAATCTCCATCTTACTAAAAGCTTCATTATTTTACTGTTATGTAAAAGGTGATGAGATCTGCTACTCTTCAATTGCTGTCTTGTTGACATTTTCCTCTGTTATTTGTGTCTTAACCACCAAACTTGGCAAACACTTGGTCAAATTATAAACAGATTTGCATTCAGTACTTACTCACATTTTGTTAGTACATTGGGGGGGGGGGTCCTACTAACCTTACATCTCATTCCTAGTTACGTCATAGTTAGTTCATTTAAGGTCAAGTATCTAGCTGCACATTTTTAAGGTTATCTCCAGAAACAATCCTCTATGTCTGTTGCAACAGTAAAAGACAAACTTTACATTGACCAATCACAGTGTAGTATTTCAAATGAACACTCACCAATAGCTATACTTTCCCAAAGTGATGAATTCTTATTGGTGCAAGTGCAGATAATCTTTAGGTGTACATAGATTGTAATATTGTAATAAATTAAATATGATGAGTCTTATTTTTCATATTGTTAAGTTCAGGTTACTTCATATCTTTTCTACCCATAGAACTTTGTTGATCTCTCGGGCCACTGTCAAGGAAGACCTTATTCAAGAGTTCAAAGATATGGCTTTGATGAAATTCAAACTAAAGATTGGATTCAAAGATGAGAGAGGGATCGATTTGGAAGGCTTGACACGGGAGGCTCTGTCAGTATTCTGGGATATGTTTTTCATGACATGCTCAGATGGAGAGGTGGAGAGAGTTCCCATCCTAAAAACCCAGTATGGAAGAGAAGAATGGCTCTCTGTTGGGAGAATTTTATTAAAGGGCATTCAAGACTGCAACTTTTTTCCAATAAAACTGAGCCCAGCATTTGTGATGGCAATTGTAAGTGGACCGGGTGGTGTTAGTGATGAGTTGCTCCTGAAGTCACTTGTAAACTTTCTGTCCCCAGATGAAGCAGAGATAATACAGGATACCTTAAGTGGAAGTGCTGATGAAGATCAAGAGGAATTGATGGAAATTCTTGACAGATTTTCTGTAAATTTTGTGCCAACTCAAGCTGCTCTGAGGGAGGTTTTGATTCAGGTTACCCACAAGGTTTTTGTCCAAAAACCAAAATATATTGTGGATGTTATGACGGAAGCAATATTGAAAGAATTGAGGGTATACTTCCCTAACGAAGCAGCCATCCTGGGGCTCTACGATGCCAAGACACCAAAGACCAAAAAGGTTGTCAGGCTACTTCAAGCAGATGTGCAGTCTGAAGTGCAAAGGAAGACTTTAAGTTATTTAAAACAATGAATTGCAAAAGTTTCTGCGATTTGTAACCGGATCTCCTGTAATCTGTGTTGAAGCAATTCAAGTTACTTTTTCAAATATTAGTGGCTGGGATAGAGCTATTGTTGCTCGTACATGTGGTGCCGTGTTAGAGGTCCCCTGCACATATTCAGCTTATGGTGATATGCGTAATGAGTTTGCTGCTGTGTTGGGGGGGGGGGGATTGCTTTAAGTTTAACTTATGTTAATTTGTTTTCATTAAAAGTATTGGCTAATATATTTGGGGTCTTAGCTACCAAACATATAAATGGATATGGCTATATCAATCTTATCACCATATAGGGCATTTTCACAACATATTTTGCTCCCAATATTAAAGTGTGTCAGATTACCGTCATACTCGGTATGGTTGTAATATTAAATGGTAGGTACACGCTCATGTACATGCTGAAATCGCTTGTTAAAATTATTACTCAAGAACAAGAAATTTTATATCATTTATATTCATGCATAAGTGGGGCTTAATAAACATTGGCTGCAATTAGCTTGTTAACCTGATCACTCAAGGCAAGATGTTGGATAGTTACCATACATTGTAGCCATAGCTATTATTTTTGGTGCACGCTTTGTGAATATTAGTGAGTGGGCTGGGCTTAACGTAAAGTCTTAAACTTCCAATATCTTCCCAATTGTATGTCTGATGAGCTTCATATTCTTGAGACAGTTGTGTTAGTAGATGGTAGACATGTGCTCAATAATTCATATCATTCATATTCATGAGTGGGCAAGCTCAATACTCGGTTACTGAAAATAGCTTGTTAACACAATAACTCAAGGAAGAAGATGTTGGATAGTTACCACACTGGCTACATATGTTGGCCTAGTGACTACAGAAAAACTCATGTTTTGGTACGCATATCTTGAATATTAATGAGTGGGCGGGGTTAATGCAGAAAAACAAACAAACTAGCAGTATGGTACAATTTTTACAAATTATTTTGGGAGTGTCATGTCACTATGTTTATGCACAAAAGCATTCCAATACCTTGCCAACTAGCAATGCTGACTTTGCAGATTTCATTAAGTACTTCTGATTTTCTTTGATTCAGCCAAATATTTTATAACAGTTATTATATCAGCCATGGTTTTAATATCCATAGTAGTTTCATATTTTTTACTACTAAATATTTTAACATTAAATCTTTTAATATTGAGAGCTTGTTCTCAATGGTGCTATACATCTTCTTTTCTTTTACAGTACAGTTTCATGGTAAGAACCTTCAGCATGGTTATCTTAACATTGCCATTGGTATTCTTTTAGTACATGTATGTTCATACATTTTAATATTTATATACATCAGTCAATGTTTTCATAGTATTGATTATAATATTTTTTTTATCAGTATGCTGACATCTCTTATGTGTGCTAGTCTTGTATATTTTCTTACTACATTGACCGTTTGCTTACAGTTATGTAAATATCCATGATTTGAGAAATTGTGTTACTTTTGTCTGAATATCTGCCCATTACTTATTATAAGTATCCTTTAACATGGGGTATGACTTTTATCTTAACATTAACACTTGTTTTTATTATAAGAGTATGACAAGCTGTAACTTAAGTAATGGATCACCTCCCACTTGCCACTGAAGAATAGCTGAAATTGCTCCAAACCTATGCTAAACATTTATTTGCCATTGCCCTTTCACTACTCCAGTCCAGCAATACTTACTTAAATAGCTTGTTTTATATTTGTATAATATTTGGCAATACATATATTCCTTCCTTTCATTAAGACTGATACCGACTACAGTTCTGCATTCGTTCATGACTCTAAATATGAGATGTAGATGAATAGTTGTGATATTTCTTAATATTTTTTTCTTACTGTACTACTGGTATGAAAAGATCTTCCAGTATGGGTTATATCTTTAACTTACTTTTGTTTGTTATCATATTCTTGTTTTCAGCATGAAATTTACCTATACCATTGTTGTTTAAACAGTTATGATGGTAAAAGTGACAGTTTTAATATTTACTTAATATATCTTTCCAGTTTCCATATGTAGCTTGACTAGATTCCATCACTATACCTTTGTACATCACAATATAAAATTAAGAACATAAGGTATATTCATTAGTGGAGTTGTCTTTTGTGGTGTTTAACTTAATCTCATGTAATTGTGTTGCAACTCAAAAACTACACTTGTAGCATGAAGTAAAACATGATATAAATCTGAAACTACAAGTGCAGTATATCTATGCAACTTTGATCTTTGGAGTTCAATATAATTAATATGCAAATTAGATTATTAATGATATTTGTGACGGATTTGTTAAAATATTCAAAAGTATCGAATCAAGGGATTGCTGAAGTTGTAAATTATAACTTACCATTTGCCACAAAACACACTAAAGAGACTAACAGTGCATTCACATTGCCTTTGTTAAACCTGAGGTATTAGGGATTGTCAGGAAAACAATCCTGTAATGTTTCAGATCAATGAACCCCATGATAGAGAAACCAAGGACGTATGATTTGCAGATGTAGTAACAAGGTTGATTCAATCCACCAGCACCATGCAGCATTTTCTTCTAAATGAATGATATGTAGTGTAAATACCAGGAATTGACTGACCAGGACATGACAGTTGTGAATGTTGGTCACAAATCATAGATTCATTGTTAGGAACAAGGAATACTAAACCCAGTAAAATCACAAAATCAGTAACAGTGTTAAGGACAGGCTATAAATTAGCATGCAGTAGGATTTGGTAAAACTACAAAGATCAGCACTTTCATAAACAAAACAAGAAACAAAATGTGCTATATATGTTTTAAAGATGACATTAATAACTTGGTCGGCCACCTAGATAATAACATTGTACAGTGGTGCTTCGTTTCTTTGTGTGATTGGCTGTATATATCATGGTTGATCATTCACAGAATTTTCAGAAATGAAATCCATGACCTTTAAAAATATATGTCAATGCCAAGTTCATCAGATTCAGCTAGAGGGACTACTGTCTGCTGCAATTGAGATAATGCCTCTTGATCAAGAGGGCAAGGTATTTCTGGCACTTGAATAATATAATCCCCATCCCATCCTTGATTCTCAAATACACTCTGAGCTGCAGCACCATTATCCACAGAACTTGCAAACATGTCCTGCATTGCTGTAAGCCTGGCATTGCTGAGGTCTAGTGTACCACCAACAAAGAGCTGCAAGGGTGTTTCGTGACGAGCTGTCCTAAGGCCATGGTTATTCCATTGGTCTCTGAAAAGTTGCAGCTCCTTATTAAATCTTGGCAAAAACACAGTGCAATGCCCAGAGCTGTGCAATGTTGTCACTATCAAAGCGAGCCTCTTTGCTCCATGAAATGGAATAGGTCATAATATAGATTGCTAGCCCCATTCTAAAGATCCACCCAACTTCGCTCAAGTCTTTGATTGTGTACACTCCGTCCACGGATGGCCGAGCCTCGACCTGGGCCCCTTATGAGTTCCATGATGTCACAAATATCATTGTTTTCTCCACCATGATCAACTCGAATTCGTGATGGAACCCCATAAAGAGTTGTTGCAGCCAGAAAGTGCTCCAAGACAGTCTCCTTTCGGTTGTTGGCTGAGGCATGTAGAAACACCATCATTCTGCTGAAGCCATCAATGCCACTATGGATAACCATCTTCCATCTACATGCCAAAGCAAGAAAATTGTAACAAATTTCCTGTATGCAGATCATTTCTTTGACATGTGTCTAAAATCTTAACCATTATGCTTCACATCCCAAAATTTATGCAAATGTTGTTACTTAATAAAATGAAATCACATACCTGAAGTTTGGCTTAATATAACAATGGAAATATTGGTTATATGTAATTATTCTTAATCCAAAGAAAAGAACAATAAATGTAACAAAAAATGACATCTGTTCTGAAATGTGGTTTACTCAAGTATTTATTGTTCAAGTACCTGATAAGTTTGTGGTTACCATCAATGTGCCAAATACAATTTGGCCCAGCCATAGTGTAGGTCCGTCTTTGCATTGCAGGAGCAGCCCTCGGTGCTGCACCCCCAGGGTCCACACGAAGCATGCTCTCTCTTACTCTCCATCGTTGAACACGATGTCCTTGTGCAAAAAGGCGAGCCCGAACAGCATTTGGACCTAACATCAGAACTTCAATGTCATAAATTAATCACCATGGAGTATAATCCATGTGTAATCCATCCTTTTATCACCATGCATGTACTGCCCACCTACAGCTACATGTATTAATCTGTAACTGTGTCTAAAAGACAGGAACTTTTCATAGATGGGTTAACAGACCCAACGCTGCAAGGGGTCTGAGCACTGTACCTGCTCTCCTACCTGTTTATCCCCTATATTACCAATTCCATTTGTGAGGTTTATTATAACATTATTTTTATAAGAAGAACATTTATTTCTTTTCTTTATGTAAAGAATAATCTGCCATCAAGTATTCATCCACATGTTGCACCAATGTTGACCAATCAGATATCTAGACTAAGCAGATTCAAAGAAATGAACACTTTTAAAATACTTCCCCATAGTGACGAAATTGTTACTAATAAGCATTTGCAGGTAACTTTAAGTACTGTAAATGTACTGAAGATTTTTTTTTCATTTGAGGAAGGCTCTATAATGAAAAAGTTTATTCAGTTGCCTGGACAAACCTCAAATACCTCACAGGCAGTTAGCCAAATGAGGTTAAAACAGAAACTGAAAATATAATTGATGATCATTGTGAATAATAAATGTTAAGTACCTCATTCGCCTTTTCACGGTTCTTACGGAAACACCTAACAGCTCTGACACTCTTGGTATCTTAAAACCACAGTGAAGAAGAAATGTGAGCGGTTCTTTACTCACACAATAGCGAGGTGCTCCTCTTGTAGAAATGGTCCTTTTGGCTCTATAACCAGTTTGAACTGTATAAAATATAGGGTTTTTTCTTAAGTTGCATTTTCAAATCCAATACTGAACTGCAGTACTACTAGAACTAGGTTTCGGGTTCAAATTGAAATTAACAAATTTAATACGCAAGGAATTTCCAAAGAAAGTTCCAAACATATACATCATAACATATCAAGTATTTGAACTGCATGAATATTCAAGTGATTAAAGCAAACTGAAATTTGCCACTTTCTTTATTGTACACTATGTTAATCATTGGTCAAAATGTCACTTCATTTCTAGTTTGTGTGTTAGCATAATTTTCGCACACCAAGATATATGGCTTTGTAATCTACATCAGAATGGTTGTATGGTGTGCATCTTAAAAGACTTGCTTAATTTTCCCACCTGAGTACAAAGTAGGTCAAAAGCTCTACATATTTCCACCCTTAAAAACTATAGACTTCAGACTACCCTCAAAATGATAGGATGCGTTCCTGCTTCCTAGATTATCAGTATAAACCAAATTTTACTTATTAAACTGAATAATTTAATTCAAATGTTTAATGAAGTACATACCAAGCCTTTCATTATTCCCCTTTTCTGATTTCCTCCAGAATTTCTCCAATTAGTCCTTGGAGATTCCTGTAGGAAATATTACTGAGAACAGTTCCATTGGCACGATGCAAATTCCTCTGTAACAATTCAAGTCTACAGAAAGGAAAAACATAAAATATTAATTGCATTTGAATATCTTACACTTTAACATTTAGAGTTGTTCAATGTATTCATGGGGGGGGGGGAGGTGTGTTTAAATATAGCCATATGATATTAGTACAGGTTAATGTGCAGCACAATTATGTAGTAGTATGCATACAGTATTACTGTATCATGGACATCCAATCAATTTGCATGCATGTCACTAAAAGAGAGTGTATAGGTCCTATATCATCTCACTGTGCACAGTAACATGACATACAGTATCTGACTTAGTAGCATGCAAAAGGTAAATTGTTATGTGTAACAAACACATAAGAGATAGAGGGACGTGTCCATATAAAATAGGAAAAATTTAGGGTAGTAGTTTGGTTCCTACGCGGATATGGTTTGGAGACTTCAATACAACTTTCAAATACATTTCGTTGGGTATGTATTGCTTGCAAGGTAAATATTGCACAGTGCTGCAAACAGTGGGATCTTAAATAAAATACTGAAGCCCATGGAATGGCCTGCTGTTTTTACATTGCAATAGAAACATACAAAATGAGGTTGCTATTTTTCTTAGATACCTGTACGTCAAGCTTAAAGATGGTCTGCCATCTTTCGAAATGGAGTTGAGTCAATATCGACAAACATTACCAAGCAAGGCCTCAACTGTACGCAGGCCAATGGTACAGTACGGATAAAACCATGGTATATAGCCTACGCCCCTATATAATGGTGTGCACTGAGTCAACAATGACTGCAGGCTAGTATGGTTTTTGATACATAGCATAGTCTACAGTAGTACATCATCGATGTACAAAGACTGGCGTAGGCTAACCTTTTCTCTGTATATTGGCCTACCTTCTCAGTGACCAGTCATTACCAAAGATGTTTGCCTAATGATATGCCTTGAGAGCACAATATAAGCCCAAATAGGACATAGCCTGTGTTGCTATTAGATGCCATGCCTTACCTTGTAATGCAGTAGTTCCATGTTGCATTAGGAACACTGTCCGATGCAGTCAAACGAACGCAATCGTCCACCACTCGAAGTAAACGGGTAACAAATAATGGGCCACTTCTGTCTCTTTCTAGTCGCTCTCTGATAGTATGTATACGTCTGGAAGCCATTGAACGATATAGTCGTATACTAAAGTATCATTAAGTCTATGCTTCAAGTTTATGACAAGTTTGATATCATACGAATGTTGGCTGCGCTACTGCATATTGCCTCTACTACGCGTAACCGAAGTTCTACTACGCGTAAGACCCATACGTTATGACCCCGACGGCTTGCCATAAACGTCACTATTGTGTAAACAATACAACGGACTACAGCGATTCTCTAGCGGGTGCCCTAACGATTGCCTCTCATTAGTTTGTTTTCGCGCTCATCATTAGTGTGGCGCTATTCCAGAACTATTTAAGCATCCCATCACAGAGAATTGCCAACACAGATCAACCATGACAGATAGTGTACCGAAAATGGATTGAAATTCATCGAACCAGGGAGAATCATTGAAGCTGTTCAAAGAACGACTTGAGCTCTATTTCAAAATGAAAAAGATCACCGGAGCCGACCAACTTCCCAAGAGGAAGGCTAACAGCGATACAACAGCTGGATTTTAACAGATGAAGAATCAAAATATGCCAGTACCTTTTTGGAAAATTTATGGCACAGTTAGAACCAGCAGAAAACTTCAGAATTGCACGACTGAAACTGCGAAACTACTATGTACAACCCGGCGAAAAGCTTCATGATTTTGTTAACCGTTGCAAGCTACTTTCCAAAAAATAAAAGTCCAGGCTATTATAAAATTTACACAGCCAGATTCACTGCGCAAGCTGCGTGAATTCCTAGGACCGATCAATTTTTAAAGGCGCTTCATACCCAATTGTGCCGAAATAGTCCAGCCACTGACGGATCAACTTAAATGCAAACAGCGCAAGAAGGACATATAATTGCCTGATATTGCAATACAATCATTGAATCGTATTAAGTCAGCTGTAGCAGAAATCACGTTGCTCAGCCATCCTGCATCAAACGCGCCTCTATGTTTGATGGTAGATGCGTCGGATGTAGCCGTAGGCGGCGCTTACAGCAGTACTTCGATGATTCTTGGCAACCCATTTAATTTTTTGAAAGCGTCTCAAGCCTGCTGAGACCAGGTATAGTACTCTCGGTAGAGAGCTTGACTATCAATCATTTTAAGCATATCTTAGAAGGCAGGAACTTTCATGTATTTACCGACCACAAACCCTTATGTAACGCGTTTTATGCTAGCGCAGACCGCTACTCGCCACGCGAAATAAGGCATCTGGATTTAATTTCTCAGTACACCACTGATATACGCTACATCAAAGGTACTGAGAACACTTTGGTCGATGCGCTTTCACGCAATGCCATCGATACCTTGGAAGTATCCCTAGTAGAAGTATCTACCTAGCATTGATTACGATGCCATAGCTTCCGCGCAGAGAAGTGATATGGAGCTTGATAGGCTGCGTGTAAAATCATCACTCCAATTTAAGGAAGTACCCATACATACGCCACAAGGCACTATCACATGTGACGTATCAACAGGAGTTGCGAGGCCATATATTCCTCTACAGTTCAGGCCCGCTACTTTCGATTCAGTTCATTCGCTATCGCACCCAGGAATTATGGCTACTCATCAACTCATAACCAAACGTTTCGTCTGGCCACTCATCAACAAAGATGTCAGGAAATGGGCAAAATCATGTCTCTCGTGTCAACAAGCAAAGGTGCACAGACATAACGTGACCCCACTTGCTACTTTCGCCACACCTGACACAAGATTTAGTCACATACATATAGATCTAGCTGGTCCTTTATCGCCATCTAATAATCACGCATATTTACTCGTGCTTTTTACGTGCAAGGAAAACGGACACGGACCAAAGGTCAACAAAACCAAAAACAATCCCAGTCTGTTAAACAACCACCATAACCCAACCGAAAACCCACAAACGTATACAATGCAGCGTTCAACGTAACGTGAAAAGGACAGGAACCAAAACAACAAAGCTCTACAAACCAGCCCCAAACCACAAACAGAACCCCCCCCCAACCCATATTATGTAACGGCCACACAAACCCCCCCCCCCGCACCTAACAACTAACTCACTCCAATATTCATGCGGGGTGCGCCGTCCCGATAGTAGACGACGCATATTTACTCACTGTGATTGACAGATACACACGCTGGCCAACCGCCATACCAATTACTGACATCACCGCTGAAACTGTAGCCAAGGCTCTGCTACACGGTTGGATAGCCATGTTCGGTGTCCCAACTTACGTCACCACAGACAGTGGTTCACAATTCGAATCCTCGCTTTTCAAAAACTTAAGTAAACTTTTAGGCACTAAACACATTAGGACGACAGTATACCATCCTTCAGCCAATGGATTAGTCGAACGATTTCACCGCCAGCTCAAATCATCACTTAAGGCGCACAATAATCCTAACCACTGGATGGATTTACTACCAATTGTCCTACTAGGCATACGAACCTCACTAAAGTTGATATTAACTGTAGCGCTGCTGAGATGGTTTTCGGAACCACACTTGCACTACCAGGCGAGCTTATCGTACACTCACCAGATAACCCTGCACTAGACCCGTCTAGTTTCGCAGGTCGCCAAAAACAGCACATGGCGCAGCTACGCCCAGCACTCACGCGACCACAAACTACACCAAGTCATTAGAGCAAAGACTTGCAAACATGCTCGCACGTCTGGGTCAGAACAGACGCAGTCCGTAAACCACTTCAGCCACCGTACAAAGGGCCGAACAAAGTTTAAGAAAGCCATCCAAAATATTTCACCTTGGATTATAACGGCAAACAAGACACAGTCACTATTGACCGACTAAAGGCCGCGTATACAGACGAAGCCGTCAATAATAACATTGCAGGAAAACCCAAAGTAATTATTAAGCCCAAACAGGTACCTAAACCTATTACGCCAGGTCTTAGCGTATCGGACAAAGCCGCAATTCGAACAACTCGTTCGGGCAGAGGAGTACATTGGCCCAAGAAGGATGTACAAGTCATAACGTACATACCTTGATAGAATTCTTTTCATGATTTATCTAGGGGGGGGGGGCTAATGTAGTGGATCACATTTCATTCACCTATCAACTGCACGGTATGCAATAATGGAATGGTCGTCGACATTTGACCTCACTTCTTGGTATACATACATGCACGCTCTCTCCAACAAGTGCCGTGAATTAGATAAGACCATAAAATTAAGATACGAATTCCTTAGCATTTGATTTAACCTTAAGATTGCGCTTCTTTAGAATTATTCCAAAGGCGTTTAATCGTATATTTACCAGCTATTTCATCAGTGCGTTATTCTGAGCTTAGAATTAGCTTAGTCGCGAGTTCTATCTGTATTTCGCTAGCCATTTTATACCGCTCGCGCACATGCCAACTAGACCGAGTTTTATTGCGCACGGTATCAGTTTAGCGAATATTTATTCATTGCAGTCCGTATACCCGTACTTCGTATACTATTATTACTATAGGTTTAAATTAGGCGTGTTTACCGTAGCGTCGTCATTTCATAAGGCGCGCGGTAGTCAAGCATATTGTATAGGTCCATCATCACTTACATTTCTTAAGTATTCAAAGGTGCGCCCGCCTTACACTCTGCCTTCGGTTGTGGTCGATTTGCTGGCGGAAGTAACTCCGCTCGTTCTGAAGCCGCAGTCGTTGCGTAGATCACTAGCACACCTTCACATATTACTTTAGAGCCTAGCCTAGCTTTGTTGTCAGCACATTTCATACAGCAGCCATTCGCTACCAAAGTTAGCTAAAAGTATTAGGAAATCAATTAGGGACCAGTTAGTGACGCAGTGACAGGAGAAGGGAGGATTTTTATTTAAGGAAGTAAGTGCTCTTTTTTTTATAAAGTTTAGCATCAAATTTCCTTTAAAAAGTATTGCACAGAAGATGTGTATGACATTAAACTTAATACCCATCTTTCGATCCTAGCGTTGGGACGTGACTTTGGACCATACTAAACCTGCATAACCTAAAATGCCCAAGTGCTTCAGTTGTGGTCAAACTTTCTTTCAGTTTCTCAAAACTATCAACCTGTTCAGCACCCCATTCAAATTTTTATTCCTTCGGGTTATCCTTCTCAAAGGCTCAGACACGGTGGCTAGGTTTGGAATATACCTTGCTCCTCGAAATGATTGGCCATTGGGAAAAGTCATCGATGTGGCAATGTGGCCATGTGAGAAAAGCCAACATAGAGGTAATCGTTCATGACCAGAAGAGACGAATCCGGCAACCAGTCAAAGAAATAGCGAAAAAGACAATGTTGTGGCCAGTCAGAGAGTTTGTACTTTTGATTTCGTGTTAGAACTATACACACTTTCAATCTTAGGTGGTAGTTGATCAAAAGAAGACAAACACTATTTTTATTTCGACTATGTACAAGATATTGAGATGACAGTCTCACCTATCAATGTGGAACATGTTTATGCATGGTGCAATTTTTTGGTGCATGGCATATGTTTCTCTGAACTTCCAGAAGAATGTGTTCAATGGTCAAAACCCATACATCCAACTGAAGTTCGGGCATAACTTTAAAATTTACAGTTTGAGAAATGAAATGTTAAGTAATTTTGTCTGTGTCATTGCAGGATGGTTGTTTCCACAGCACCATCATTGAGCACGATGTATTGAAAAGCCATCAGTGCAGCAGTGGAAATTTTAGGAATGTGTCAAGTAGTTGATTGCAAAGGTAATTCTCCATAACAGTGTATTAATTTTCTGAAATAATTTCATTTAAGTATGCATGATACTATGGTAAAGATGAGTGAGCTCTACAAAGCAAATCACACTATTTTTGGCTGTCGTGATGACACAACTTATCCATATCAGATGATATCAAATTTGTACAGTGTTCTGTAACTTAACAGGGAGGCAACATACAGTTCCTGTGCTGTTTTGTTGATGTGAGAGCAATGCTGTCACATTAGTTACACTCCACCTTTGGTCAGCTAGTCCAGTTCGACCGATTGTGGCATTTTCCTGGGACTTCATGAAGTGGTTTTACTTTATGTTTGTGGAGTGCCACGTTCCTGTAAGAAACCTGTGTCAGACGCTTTCATGGCTCTCTCCTCGTGGGTTGCAAAAACATGTCTCAAGTTACAAAGCAGTCCATCCTTTTGCTAATTGCTTTATTCTAAGTTTTGATTAAGTATGATTTCTAACCCTCAATCTGTTCTCTGTAATGTAGGTTTGCTGATGCTGTGTTATTCATATGCCTCTCTTATATTTCATTTTATATAGCAGTTCTTTCCAGTTTAATGGTTTGTGTTCCAATTTTGTTCATCATTTCCTGCTATTTGTTGATGTTGGTATTTGTTTTTGGAATTTTCAGGTGAAAGTCCTGTATACCATCATGGCCATGGCCACTTTCTCTGAACTCCGGTTGATACAAGAACAAGTGGAAAATTTTCAACAACGTAGTTCATGACCTGCTTGTCCAATGGTGAGCAATCTGTAAGATCAATTTGTTTTTGCATGCATGGTGAGAGACGCTAAAGTGTGCTGCTTTTTACGTGACCCGCCATGCGGGATGCAAAACGTCACGGCAAAACGGCACTACCGAACCATCCCATACTGACAAAACGAAACTCAGGTCAAGCGAGCCAAAAAACATAATCCCGCCGACCTGCAGAGACAAAA
>KN883141.1:87752-98691 GCA_000934455.1 Apostichopus parvimensis | reverse complement strand
TTGTCGCCGAGTGTCGCGAGCGATATTTTTCGGTGACCAATCATCGCGCTCTGTAATATCACATGATTGGTTAGGTAAATGTCCATTATATCGTTCTAGAAACGTGAATATCATGGATGTATAGGAGAAGGAACCGGGATGGTTATTTTACCCGGTTGGGAATGGAGGCTGATAAAGAAAATTATGGTGATTGTCACTATAGAAGGAGCGAGAGTGGGAAGCCGAAGAAGAAAAAGGTTAAATTAAAATGAAAGTGAGCAGATAGGGATAGAGGCAGCGGCGTATTTACAGGGGGCCTGGGTGCATGTCCTTCCCCCATCCTTGCCCATCAGCTTCGGCAGAAAAATGAAAGCATGCATTACTGCGCTCACTGCCAGCCCGTAGCCAGCTTTTACCCAGGGGGAAAGTTCGTCGACTATCTAAGCGGAGCGCCACCATCGGTTGGCACGGAGCGTACAAGTAAAATTTTGACTTTTCAAACCCCCCAGATGACCGGAAACGGCACTTCCCGAGTGTTTTAAGCAAGAAGAGTACAGCCCTCGTTTCCAAATTCACCTCGCTTTTTGGAACACTTGAAACACATTGGGGTAGGGGGTGAACATCCTTCAGCCCTCTCTTTCTTTCTTTTTCATCGCCACCACTAGATAGGTGTTCATCCATCATGAACTGATGAACACCTATCTTTCCTTCCAACCTTCTGTGAATGAAAGAAAAACCGTGATTAACAGTACTTGAAATAGTTCTTTTATTGGAATCCAGTCTCGTAAAAACTGAAAAGTGGGTACTGTGATTATATAGATGATTCAAAGACTGAGGCACATACCATGAACACTAAATTCGGATTTTTACTCATCTTTTGTCCAAAATTTTAAAACAAAATAATCATATTTTGCCAGAAATTTGGCCGAAAATTCAGTTTGGCCGTGAAAAATACTTTTCAAGGCCAGATTTGGCCGTGATACGTTTCAGCTACCTGGCAACCCTGCCACCCATCAGTTACTTCTGAACTTAGATGAGGTTCACTCGCATCATGTCTTCCTCGGATTTCGAAGAAAATCTTATCCTTCTCGTACAAGATCATCCCGAAGTATGGGATGTTGCAAGTAAAGAATATAGGGATGCTGAAAAGAAGAAAAATGCTTGGAAGAGCATTGCCAACAGCCTGAACTCGACCGGTAAGTTTCCATATAGCCCCATCGACCCTAAATTTTCTCTTGTGTGTACTGTGTAGGTCTATCAGGCTATCACAGTAATTGAATGTTGTGCGACTAATTAGTGCACGCTATGTATAGGCTACAAACATGGCCTTAGAAACGGCCTGGCTTGGTATAACCCAGTCAATTTCAAATAAGTTAGGCCTATCTGAATTGGCTCTGGTCGGCTCTTTGTTGTGGAACAAATGATTAGTTCATGAATAGTTGTCAGTAGGACTTTCCGTTTGGAGAGAGGTTATTTGAATTCGTGTTTCGTCTGATGTTTGATGTCAGGGTTATACCATTTGTTGTTAGGGGTAACATATTATGGTCTTCGAGTTCCGTTGTTGGTGCCTGCTATTCAGCAGAGCATACATTGTACGGCATCAATCTTCTTAGATTGATTAGGTTCCCCGTGCCCCTCCTGTGGGCTATAATTAAAAAGTTTCATATATATTTATAACAGTTCCTCACCAAAGGGGCACATTTTATTCACCAAGAGGGCACATTTGCCACTTTAGGCAAAAGTGGGGGGCACGTGCCCCCGGTGCCCCCCCCGGCTCCTACCCCCCTGCACTGCTCTTGAGTTGAGAGGACACTTCCGTCTTACATAGTTTTCGACAACTTCTGACTTTCTGTTGGACTCATAATGACCTTAGAATAAAATGAACTTTATAGAAGAGCTTTTACAATAAAATTTAAAAAAATCTCGGTTTTCATACAATGCTTTGATCCGAATCTTCGAAGAGCTCTGCAGATATTACGCTTGGCCATGACTGGCTCACTCATCATCCTTCCAGAGCGTGAAACGACAGCAAGGGCCTCCATCTTCTCTGGGCCAGACCGCATCAAGGGTCAACCCCTGATCTTTGAGGTCTTTCTCTACGGTGCGCTTTGACAAAAGAGACGCAGTCCCATAAAATGCTAAAGGCGTGAGAGTCGTTGGTTTGGTGAACTTCAAATATACTTTATTAAATTTCTCAGAAAAACTGTGAACAACTGAAACTGAAGATGCTTCATGATGATTGGTTCCATTTATGTTACAGGAAACATTTAACAGAAGACAACAATTATGTGACACAACGTGTGCCTTACAAACTACACTCTAAAAACACAAGTGTTATATGTAACACTTAAAGTGTTAAATATAACACTTTCTAAGGGTGTGAGGAGTGACTGCACCAGGGGTGTTAAATTAACACTTTGCTGGGTGTTAAAAACTAACACTTGCAAAGTGCTAAAATTTAAACACCTAAAGTGTTATATGTAACACCTGCAAAGTGTGACAATAACACTTCAGGTGTTATAAAGTTTCATCTGCAGGTTTATTTATTTCCCAATGCAATATTTTAAAATGTAAGCTACTGTTCCTTGACATGGTTTGCATGTTATACACTGGATGGAACAGTGTGTAACTGCATATGTTCTTTCACAACAGCAGTTATTAACTACTGGTTATGTCATAAGAATATACAAAATATTTGACGTCATTGCCTTTATGATCTAACATTTTACAACGCTATGTATCAAACATATTTGGGAGAGAAACGTGTGTATCACCGAAAAAAACAATTAAATCCATCTTTATATTACTTTTCTACTGACTTTAATATTAATACATGCGTGCTACATATATTTTACGCAATACCTGAAATAAAAACGCATATTCATACACTTTTTAATGAATTACTCCAGATAAATGACATAAAGCTATAATTATGCAAATTAGTTTGCATATAATCGTTAACACGTTAACACTTGGGGTGTCACACGTTCTACACCCTCCGAGGTGTCACACGTTTAACACTTACACTTAAACATCAATGACAGCAGACCAACACTGATACGGGTTTAAACGGCACTTCAGGTGTTACGTAAAAAATAACACCTATTGACACCTAAGTTTTTAGAGTGTAGGTTGTATGGGGCTACACGGGTGATAACAAACCCCACTGGTGATAACAAACCCAACGAAGGGAATAGCGAATCATAATGCCAGTTCAACTGGCATGTTAACTAGAGGATCCATATTGCCAATTCCCACGTGACATATACATGATATAGCCTACTTGCCGGTCTTACATCAGGAACCCAGTTGAACCTACATGATAAAAGGAGAGGTATTATCGAGGAGGCATGGTGCCCCGGATGCCTCTATCCCCTCTGTGAACAACCTCCTGTTGCCACGCAACACTACCTAACGATGAGAAGTATTCTGTGAATTTACTCCTGACTTCAACAGCTTCTCTTGTCGGGTTGTTGCTTGCCACGCGTGACACGCTACGGATTCCGGGTTC
The DNA here is from genome assembly GCA_000934455.1 of Apostichopus parvimensis. Classification (NCBI taxonomy): domain Eukaryota; kingdom Metazoa; phylum Echinodermata; class Holothuroidea; order Aspidochirotida; family Stichopodidae; genus Apostichopus; species Apostichopus parvimensis. The sequence continues at coordinate 95,201 of KN883141.1, read as the reverse complement.
ACGCTCATCTGACTGAGGTGGCTGGCCACCTGGTTCCACCTCTTCATTTGGCTGCGTCATCCTGAGAAAATTATGCAGGACACAAGTCGCCTTTACTACATGGTCTACATTCTCTGGATGGATCGCCAGACACCGTCTGTATAACCTCCACCTTGCGACAAGTATCCCAAATACGTTTTCTATGATCCTGCGCGCACGGGACAAGCGATAATTGTAGATACGTCTTTCTTCAGTCAGGCTTTTACCAGGATATGGTCGCATCATATATCTGCGCAAGGGGAACGCCTCATCGCCAACTATCACGTGCGGTAGAGGCCCTAGGTTGGGGGCATCAGGAAGGGGTTCATCAGGTGGAATCTGCAGCTTTCCCTTCACTAGTGCCTTACCCAAATTGGACGCGTTCATGACTCCCGCGTCGCTGTTGCGCCCATACGCCCCAACGTCTATGACAGTGAAGCAATATTTCGCATCTGCAATAGCTAGGAGAACGACTGAGAATGTTTTCTTATAATTAAAAAACAATGAGCCAGAGTTTGGCGGAGCTTGGATGACCACGTGCTTTCCGTCAATAGCACCTATACAATTGGGAAAGTTCCAAGTTTGTGCGAAAGTTTTTGCAATTTCCTTCCAGTCTTCCACGTCTGGAGCTTTCATATAGGTAGGTGCAAGATTCTCCCAGATCTTCTGACAGGTTTCATTCACTATCCCAGCGACCGTCGATATGCCAACCCGGTAGCTGAACGCTATCGTAGTATACGAATCACCAGTAGCCAAGAACCTGAAATTGAGAAGTACAGTTCTTGCAATTTCGAGTTTACCATAATTTTTAATTTTTACATGGATCTATTTTTTTATATCACAGAATAAGTAACATAATTAATGCCGAATTTAATAAGATTAAACTTTAATAAGATTTTCATTAAACCTGCATGCTGAGTATAGTGGAACTATATGACTATATGAGTGAAATGCTCATAAAAGAAATTGTCCTGGGAATTGTGCCAGGACTATACTCCCCATGTAAGTTATATATTCATCTTGAAATTTCACCAATCACTGATTGCACAATCAAGCAAACGTTAGAGTAATGATCGCCTCGTTAGGATATTACAGTTGGGGATCTTGTGGGGTTATGCTGCCATCCCACGATCCTTCCCCAACGGGGGATCTTCAACCCCGTCGGGGAAGTCCTAGTGCCACACCTGGTTGTTCACATTTGTTTACAAAATTAACTCAGGAAGTTTACATGATGTTATTACAACAACATCAGTACATTTCCATTTTCTCTTCAGAGGACCGCTGCAGAAACAGATGGAAGAATCTGCGGGATTCCTTTATGCGCACGAGGGAAAAGGCCAAAGGGCAATCGAAAAGTGGATCGGCCGCGAAAAAGAGCAGGAAATACAAGTATGAGAAAGAAATGTTATTTGTTCTCTCTTCCATCGGTACAAGAGAAACAACAAGTAACCTGCCGGTTGTAGACAACGATGAAGAGAGCAGTGGTCCTGACGACTTAGAGTCACAGGCTGACCTACATATAGGGGACTCTCAATATACCATTGATGAGGATGCTGATGGTGATGACCTCACCAACACTGAATCGATCGTAGATGACAGTAGCGCGGCCACCTCTAAACCACCGTCTCCTGAAACAAAACAAGCCGACCCAATCAGCACACCGAAACCCAGGAAGAGAGTGAAGTCTCGGATAAGTTGCGATCCCTTTGAGGAAGCGCTACTCCGAGCGGTGGCGTCGAAAAAAGAGCCGAAACCCGAAAATCCTGAAGATCCTGACGAAATGTTTCTCAGAAGCCTGCTGCCGACCTTTAAGAGACTATCAGATAAACAAAAGGCGTCTGCTAAGATACGATTTCAGCAGTTGCTGTATGACATAGAGTTTCCACCCAGCTACCAAACCTTCACACCACAAGCGTTTGAACCTTGCCATTCATCTCCGGGAGCATTCGGGGGTCATTCTGCGAGTCGTGACCATCCCATGACACATGATGGCATGGTGGATCACAGTGACGTTGCCACTTCGGTAATGCAGGCCCTGAACACCATTAATAATTGAACTGCGTGTATACAAGACGTTCATGTCAAGAACAGTTTGTTTTGCTTGATGCAATTATTCGATTTATTTTTATTTCTATTTTTATCTGCATTCATGTTTATTGTTTATTGTTTGCTTGAACACAGGATATGCATGATGGCACCAAAGAACTCGAACTCTGCCAATGAATAAACTGTCATTTGAACGTATTTCATAGAAATAACCCCAGTAGACAGATGGTCCGCACATGACAATCACGCCGTCTGGCCCCGGTTAGATCCCAAATATTGTTTCGATAAAAGGACCTAAATCCACTCTTGAGATTGGTACGTTTAGATTAGTTTCGTTCCAAGATCAAACTTGCCACTTGTCACATTTGTATGACCATTTCAACATGTTCAATGCTTTTCGAAAACAGGACTAATAAACTTTCATGGTTTATTCGTTATGCATCCTTTATCTTCCTATGGTTCTTTAGAACCGCGAATTCTTATAATCATGAGTGATGGTACTTAAAGGTTTTGGTAAGGATGAACTTTCACGATAGGCCTATGTGTTTGATAGAGCAGGAAATTCTGAATCGATTGACGAAAACCCCATCTTCGTACGACCTTCCTATGCAGAGTTACAGCGTCTCAAGTTTTCCTAATCTGTTCCCCATGGGCATTCACTCTATTAGCAAAAACGACTGTTTCGCGACTAATTATGACGTGTCACCCATACAACGCAGAATAATAGACTTTGTTTCCTTTGAACTTTGAACACCAATCACGCCGTCGGCAATTCATTGATTGTGAGTGTGGCGTGTTGTGGTGAGGCACTTTAAAGTTGCAAACATTCCAGCGAGAAAATAGTGAAACTTTTTGTCAACGTTGCATTATTCACTGGTGGAAAACAATAGAATACATTAGAAAGTCACTTCGGTGTACGTGTGCTCCGTCACTTTTTGTTACGTAATCGAGTTATCGTGAATGCCCATGTGTAGCAATTTTGGAAAACTTGAGAAGTTGTAACTCTTGCTCTATCACACACATATATTGAAAGTTCATCGTTACCAAAGCCTTTAAAACCAGAAAGCCAAGGGCTCAGTAATTCATCGTGACCCATGCATTGACCATGTAAATCCCACATGGAAGGTATTACGGTCCTAACTTGACTGGTTACAATCAAAAGTTCTGGAAAAATATCAACTTTTGACCAAAATATGACCAAAATTGATCCCAGACTATTACCAAATCAATAGGGTTCCTGTAGTCATCGTGGGAAAATGCAAACACCTTATTTGAATTGAATCTGACCAGGCAATTGAGTTTTTAGCTTGTTTACAGGGATTTTGTTCCAAATTTGACCAATGTATAACTTTGTACCAAAATGACCACCGATCAATGACAAACAAAATCCTGAAAATTGAAATTTCACAAATGTCCCATTGTCTGACCCAAATATTCACCCCTGAGTGCTTTCAACAGAGTTCTTGTAGTCATCATGGGCAACAAACACACACACACCAAATTTGAAATGAATCTGGCCAGACAATTTGAACTTCGGATGTATATAGCTTGATTACAAGCCAAAAATCCTCAAGATTACCAACATTTTACAATTTTCCAGTTTTTGACCAAAAAACGACCCCGACTGCTACCATAATCAACAGGGTTCATGTAGCCATCCACCATGGACAGATGGAGGATTTTTCCAAAATTTGAAAAGACACACACGCACACATACACACGCACCCACACACACACACCAGTATTGATTGCATAGATTCCTTGGGACGAAGTCCACAAAGAATAAAAAATCGGTTTACAGATTGCACTGACCTCAAGCATATAGCTAGTCGTTCAGCCGGTGAAATTGCCCTCCTGTAATTTGGATAGCACTAACTCAAACTGGGTTGTAGTCATTCGAAAGTAGTCTTTAAAGCGGATCCCGTCCAAACGGAGTTCCTTTACCAAACGATGAAATTCGCCAAGCTGTTCCCTTCTCTGTAGAATAGGATGAACCCACAGGGATCTTCTCCTCTTTGATTTCACACGCCTATACAGTAGTCCCAAACAAACTAACTCAACTTCGTTTAGGCTCTCTAACAGATCAACTTCTACGTCTGGATTTATCGATGACATAATGGTAAGTGATTAGGCAGTGTAAAGTTATTACATATAAATGCTCTACGATCACATGACAAAATATCTCCCGCGCGCGCCACAAAAACATCGCTGAGCGATAAAAACATCGCCCGCCGGTGTGAAAGGTCCTGCCACCTTTTTATCGCGTCGCGTCGCGTCGCGTCACGTCGCGTCGCGTCGCGCCCGGTGTGAAAGCGCCTTTATAAGGATCGTCCGATTCGAAGTTTTCGAACATCATGAAAGAACATTTCCGGCAGTAGTCAATCATCTAAATAAGGTGAGTTTCAGTTATTTATAGCTTGTCTGGAGGTGAGGCGTGTACAGAAATTTGATAGGTAAAATAAGTATTATAGACATGCGTGACTAGGCGTATATTGTGCTTTTTGTACACGATTTTCACAGCTCTCCGCGGGCCGGATTCGTGGCATCGGCGGGCCGTAGGTTGCCGATCCCTGGCCTAGGAGGACCAAAGGTGCCGCAACCACTTCTTGAAGGTTTGAAGGGGGTCTAAAGCAATCAGTAGCAACATGATCTGCGGGGGAGTTGAAGCGAACACGGCACGCATAAAACAACTAGGTTTTTTAAGGGGTGCCAGTGCCAGGTCCCCAAGATTAAGAATCCTTTGGCAGACGGCGGTCCCTATTGGCAAATTTCTGTCGCTGTTTTGAGCTCACGTACGACAGTCGTCGAAAGGGGTGATTTCACCAGGCGCGTAGCCAGGAATTTGCCAAAGATGGGGGTGAATCGATTGGATATACCATAGGAGCGCCACCATCGGTTGGCACAGAGCGAAAGTGAAATTTTTGGGCTTAACAAACCCACCAGATGGCCGGAAACAGTCCTCCCCAAGCATTTTTAGCTGCATGAACCCAGCCTTAAAATATAGATCTCATGTCTGCAATTTCTCAATTAATGAGAAATCAATTAATCTGTGAAAATACACATTAGATGAGCGCGGAGCATACAAAGAAAAGTTGGGCTCTACAATCCCCCCCCCCCCAGATAGTTGAAAACGGCCGTTCCTGCGTGTTTTACATAGGCCTACATACATACATCATGTTCCTGCTGAAAGTTAACTTTAAAAATGGTGGCGCTATGTAGTTATGTAATTCTTTTGCGCACCTATAACCCATGGTAGACCTGCCGCATAAATTGAGGGAATTTATACTAGCGATATCATTGAAAAAACGAAAATGTGGTCAAGGAACATCGCCCGCCCTATTCGCCCTCCTTTTTCTGCTATGCGCATGGGAATTTGTGGCGATACGCGCCTGTATTTGACACGCTCGTACATAAAGGCTTAAAATAACCCCTTAACACCCGAGAGATCAGATTCGAATCTCCCCTCCTTCCCCTTCGCACGACACCTTGAAACTTTTAGTAAGAGCCTGACATCTCACATCTGCAACGAGTCAAAAGGGCGGCAGTCTATCGTGACGCACGTGGAATGCGGCGATCAATGGGTCGAATCCGCCATTGTTGGCGCAAAGCCTTTCTCATTAATCTTGATATGTCAATGAAGGGTCTATTGATATTCTTGCCGCTATAACATAAAATTAAATTGGATTTCCTTTTTTTACCCTGCTGCTATAGATATTGGTGGCTCTGCAGAAACACCACATGGTCCAGGTCAATCCAATCCGACTCCCGATGATCCAAGTACCAGCACCCAGGAATGTACAGAACCAAATCATCCCCATCCATCTCTCATACCCACACAGACGATCACGTCCGCTACAGCAGGTACCAAGGTTCTCTCTTTTCAGCAGCACTGGTTCTTGCGCTTTCCTTGGCTACACTGGAAGGATTCGAAAATGTTGTGCTTCTATTGCAGTACAGAGATTCCTAGTAGGCCACTCACAGCCAAGAAACATGACGCTACTTTCGTTTCTGCGGGTTACTCCAACTGGAAAAAGGCTATTTCGAAATTTTAAGCACATGCGAAATCACTGCAGCACAACCAGTCATACAAATATAGGCGAATTGCCCCCATTGTAGCATGTTCAGATTCACATACCACCAAGCAGCAGGAGTCATCTCGCATTGCCTTGCAGAAAGTAGTGTCTTCGTTGATGTACCTAGCCCGTCAAGGCCTTGCAATACGAGGTCATGCTGAAGATGAGGGCAATTTCATGTCCTTGCTTCGTCTCCGAGCGGAAGACAGCTCAGATTTGTGTAGATGGCTTACAAGGTTTGACGGTGGCCAGAAAAGACAAACACATTTCCTGAGCCATGACATTCAGAACGAATTGCTAGTCGACATTTCACATACAATACTACGTAACCTCAATTCAGAGATAACTAAAGCCAAATATTTTTCTCTGATCTGTGACGGAACGCAAGACATTTCTGGGAAGGAGCAGGAATCCGTGTGCATCAGGTATGTCGACAATGACTTCGAGCCATATGAAGTATTTGTCGGACTGTACCAGACCGATTCAACCACAGGCAAGGCTCTGACCACCATTCTGAAAGATGTCTGCACCAGGCTTGGATTGCCACTTGCAAACCTGCGGGGCCAGACATACGATGGTGCGAGTAACATGAGTGGCGCTTACAATGGAGCTCAAGCCATTATTATGAATGACCAGCCACTTGCCTACTACACCCACTGTTCAGCCCACTGCATAAATCTCGTAGCTTTAGCAGTCGCTGACCTCCCACTCATCCGTGATGCCATCTGTAATGTGAATGCACCGGGAGTGATTTTCTCTCTGACAATAAAATTTAGACTAGTGTTCCAATCATGAGAAATTGCGCCCACTGCGTCCTATCCGCTGGACAGTACGGCATTAAGCACTGTCTCGATGTCTAGAGAAGTATGATCAGATCGTGCAATCACTTGCGCAATTTCAGGAAGATCCTACCATATCAGCAGAACAAAGGGCTAAAGCTGCTGGTCTTGAGGCATACTTCATGAGTGGGCAGTCTTTTCTGGCGGTTCAACTGGCACATGACATTTTTGGGCATCTCGAAGCTCTTGTCAACTCCACACTGGGAAGAAAGGCAACAATGGCAGGGACTGTCAAAGCGGTCGAACTGGCAGTCATGAAGCTTCAGCTGGAAAGGGACACATTCGACACTAAGTTTAAGAAGGTGAGCAAGAGGATCGATGATTTGGAGCTGCGGCCCATACAGATGCCAAGGCAAAGGAGAGTACCTGGCCGACTCGGTGGAAATAGAAACAGCACCACATATGCATCACCAATAGAGTACTACCGGGCAATCTTCATGGAGGCCTATGATACTGCCATCAATCAACTGAAG
>KN883141.1:56741-66794 GCA_000934455.1 Apostichopus parvimensis | reverse complement strand
AAGTGGATTTGAAGCAAACAGGTGTGATGTAATTGTTGCACTTTGACAAAAAGTACTGTGTTTATCTTTATGTACCAGTTAGTACTTTGACCTTCAAATGGACATGAAGCTGATTTTCCTTATGGGGTTGTTAAGTGTACATGAAACCATTTCCTGTTGTGTATTTAAAAATATAAAGAAAAGTAGTAGATTAGAAAAGTAGATGCAAATTTTAAAGAAAAACGAAACATCATCTCCAACTGTGCAACAATGACATCCCCTTGTTTGCTTCAAGTTCACTTTATGTATGAAAAGTGCCAACTTCAATTGTCAGTATCTCATACAAAAAACATAGGACTAGAATGCAAATTTCCCAGAATGCTCAGCTCATGATCTTCTTTAACCTGTCCAAAAATCTATTTGGCTTGGACTATCCTTTATTTAAAGTCAAAATTTAAATACATGATTGAGATCTTTCTGATTTAGAGTAGCTGATTCTGTGAACAAGGCATTAAAAGTAAGAGAAGCTAACAATGATGTGCAAAGTTGGACGGTCATCACATCTTACGATGTGTAAAATCTCATACATAAAGTTTGTTGATAGTAAACAGACACTAGCTACATTCTTAAGTTCAAGGTGGTAAAATAGACTGTCAGGCTGAACAAAGATTGACAGTGTTTAACATGTTATATGCGAAAGACCTGATAATATGAAGTTTACATAAACTTTATTACTGAAAACATGAATGCTAATGTAGAATAAAATGCCTCTATTTATGCAGAATGGTTTTGCTAGTAAGAATATATTCTCCTAAATAGTATCAGAGAATTTGCATGACTCATACAGTTGATGGAAACAAAGCTCCTGGAGTGTCCATGAAAAAGAAGGACTATGCACGAACAGGTCTGTAAAGAAAGAGAGAAGGAGAGGACTGATAGCAGCAGCTTTGAAATGAATACAAGCTAAGGTTTTATTATTAAATCAAGTGGTTTCTATGATCAAAGGATAATGCATAGTCAGACAATGAATTTTAAATAACAGACTAATAACAGAATATTATCTTTTATCAGTTTTATGAAGAGCACTTCCACCCTCTGCTAACTATTATAAACAAGTAGTCACTTCTGAGTTTTATTATTTCCCTCTCCTCGCAAGAAAAAGTTAAAACCTTTCTATAAAGTCTGTGAGGGGTTCTGATTGCTTTTCAAAAGAAACGATACGTAAGAATAACATAGAAGATGCTCGGCAGGATATTATATTTTGTACATGTGTGTGAAACGAAATTTAGATGAATGAGGAAGGTGAAAAATGAAAATGGAGAATTATAGATGGGGTTTAATTGAAACAAATGCAAGTTCAAGGAACAGAGAATGACTGATGCAAAACTTGTGCATTTACTGACTGCAGACATGCCTTTCCATGACCTGCTTTAATTATGTTTTGAAATGTGAAGTATACCATGCTTTTCAATTTTTCGACCAATAGGAAATTGGAAAGAAATAGATGATACCGTTCACTTGTGAAAAAATTGTTGTGCATGTCACAAATACATCGCAGCATTTGTACAGACGGACTGCACATTAACAGACTAATATGTGAAAATTTATCAGTATTTATAGGCTTCTGAAACATAATAACTTATATTTTGGGTGTGACATGCAGTACAAAATCTCGCATTTGCCACCATTCTCCCCACTCTCCCATTAAAAATATACTATATACCATATACAAATATATAGCAATGTATGTTATTTGATAGCCATTGTAGGGTGGAAAGAAAGCCAACATGGGGTTGAGGATAAGGAGAAACAACAAATGAGATTTGGAGAATAGGCTGGTAAGATGTGAAAAGTATTCTTTGGTGGTACAATCATACAACAACTTCATTCATTCAACCTTCCCAGGTATTCACATATTAGTGAGAGTGAATGTATTTTGATGAATGAAGCATTGATGAGCTGTAAATGGTGATTTGAAATTTTTTAACTAAGAAAAGTAACTTAAATTTACCAAGCCTGCCTCTATGGTAAGCAGTATTTAGTTACTGTTAAATGAAGTATCCCCCCACCCAAAAAAAGTTTACATTAATATCACATACTTTTCATTTGTTGGATATTACACATATCAAGTTGTGTTTAACTGCATGGATTGCCCTCCTCTGCTTGCCACCATATCTGGATGGCAGTCTAATGTTCATGCCATCAGGCATGCCCTCCATCTTTATTCCAGGAACCTCGACCTGAGAGTATGGCATTTTAGCATTTGGAATACCAACTGCCTCTGCTGTAAAAAAGAGCAAAAAAAACAAATTACACTGCAAAACAAAATAGCCACAATGATAAACATCTGCATTTGTCCAATTAAAACTTTAAAACTATGTTTTCTCGTTATTTTACTGGCCAGTCAAAGCAGTCTTTCTTCAACCAATGGTAATGGAAGAATTGTAGGTGGGATGGAATTGAGGGAAAACTAATAACAAGAAGGCAACATTTTTCACCAGGTTTTATTGGTTTTCATATTTTGTTTAATATATTGTTAGACAAACTAAAAATGGGGATTGTATGGTTTGACCACTTATCAATTGGTTTCACAATTTTAATACAACATTGCAGAGGTGCACTTTGATTACTTGCCTTACTACTTTAAATGAGTTTTATGAATTATTGTTGCTGAGGTTAAGATACTGATCCTCAATCATTCAACCAGTGGCAACAAACACTGGGCCTTGCACAAGTTTAACACTAACACTCATGACCAGAGAGAATAGCACAAACAGTAAATTACAATGTCAGCTTCAAGGAAAACTGGAAATTGCTATGACATTACAGTGAAAAAGGGATTTTGCAGTTATACATATGATTACATATGACAATCACATGCACTTAAAATGCACCCTACAAACGTCTTCCTACAATAGTGAAATAGGTTTATTGGAACAATAGTTTTGAAAAGAGCAAATAAAAGGAGTCTAATAATTAATAATGAAATTTCTAGTGGTTAGCATTTTGGATACAAGGTTTTCCAGTATTTGACCTCTGTGACATTAAATAACCACCGAATTGCATGAAAAACAACAAGTTCCTTTACTCCATAAGGGCAACAAACATAGCATGTATGAAATCTGCAGAGGTTGGAAATCTTCACCAATTACCATGTTTACAACAAAATGCACTGACATATACAAACAAATGCACACACATGGATGTCATCATAGCAATATAGATTCCTTTGCCTTCAGTAATGAATCAAAAAGCAATGTACAGTAACATCTGTTTACCAAAATGTGGGCACACAAAGCACCTCTAGCAAGGTAACATCAAAAAAGATATGAAATATGCTCACTTATTTGTGTAAAATAATACATACCATACTTTTCATTGAAGATGTCCTGAATATCCTTTGCAGTGACTCTCTTGTTTGGTCTTGTGTTGTTTGCTGTGACTGTTTAACAAAGCAAAACACACAAAAATGACTGTTCAATCACTTTATTGGTGTCAATATATTCCTGGTCTATTATTACCAATGCAGATCTACCTTCGCATAGATCTATAAACTAGTGCGAGGTTTTGCTAAATGTTATGTAAAAAAAGGCTATGGGGAAATTCCCACACAGGACTCCGTTCTGCAAGGGAAACACCAATTCTCTTCTAACCTTTTACAACACATTAATGTCTCAAACGTTCCAATTTGCAGTAATTACCTCTTCTTTAACAGTTGCTGCTCAATGGAAATGAAATTACACCCTCACCACCATATCAGTTGTACATCATATACAAAAGGTAGACACAGCATGGATTGAAGATGATGACACCAATGATGAGCTGCCAGCTTGTACAATGTAACAACATTTATATTATAAATGCAGCTGTGGTTAAATGGTCCTGCTCAATCTGGTTGTGGAGTTTGACTTTAACACATTTCAATGTCTTTACTTTGCAATCCTGTCTGTGATGACATGGTGTGAAAGCACATACAGCTGTTCTTCTTGTGACTCTTGTTGATGAAAAATTAGGCTTAAAAAAAACATTTCAAGCCATCCTTTAAGATTGTCAGAAAACTCACCCCTCAGATAAGCACTAAACATTGATGAGGTTTCCTCTGCATATTCCTCCACAAAGGATATCCCTTCAGGGGAGCCAGTGTACGAAAGCTCTTCCCCTGACTGATACACCATGTACCAGGCAAAGTCTGGGAGTAGAGCTTTCATTCTGTTGGTCTGAAATGAGTGAAAACAGTTTAACAGCAACTACATTAAGCAATAAAGAATATTAACTGCTATCAGGACGGTCAATATCATAATTTCATAGAGACAGTATTATATCACAGTAACATGAACCAAGATAATAATGTTATTAAGTAGTACGGTGTACACTATACAAATATTGGTACTATTACTTTAATATCCTACTCAGTTGTGCACTATGGTATGTTTATTTCCATATTATCGAATATCTCTGTTCCTCCAATTGGATGTAAAAAGCTTCTTCCAGTTTCATATTAAGCAAAAATGATATACATAGGGGGGCAAGTTGGTCAGAAACGTAGTCAGCCAGTTGTTGAAGCGTGTAAATCACTTAGTTCAAACTTCAGTTGTCTCAGTTTGAAGAAAAAAATTGGGAAAAACTGCTATGACAATGTAAGTTAACAACTTTGATTTTATGATATTATGATGGCAGAATGCTCTCAGTGGCTTTCCAGATCAAACTAACACTTGGAATATTTCATTCAACTGGAATAATTGTCTGTTGTACCCTCTGGAATCTTGAGAAAAACATAGAGAAAACCTTGGTACTATAGATACATTATTTCATTCAAAGGAATCAAGAAGAAACAAGTAATATTTCCAAGCATATCTGCTATAATGACATCACTTTGCTGTGTTGACAGATACATTTGAGAAAATAATTCTAGTTTAGCAACTCCATATTTTGCAAATTGTACATTCAACTAGGATGTAGCCTCCCTGTGACACACCTTATTTGTAAGATTGACCAAGGGACCAACATATCCAATTAAAAGTTCCGTACCTCTGCAAGAATCCTTCTTTTGCTTCTCCTCCATTCCTTCAACCTATCATCCTCTGTCATGCTTGTCGGTTCATTCCCGGATGTTCTCCTCCGATACATTTCCTTCTCTTCCCCAGAAATGTTTGCCCATCTCACGGCAAATGACTTAAACTTGTCTTTGTTGTTGAGATGTTTCAAATCTAGGTAAAAATTATTAAAACCTTCACATACAAATATGGAACTATTTCACTATGATGAATAATGAGGAAGAATATTCTTACTTTATAACAGCTGACATTTTTAATGTTTTAATCTGGTTTGTTGCAGTATTCAACACTAAACAGAGACTACTTGAAGATCTATATAATTCTAATAAGAAATTAGTTGACAAATTCAAATGGGACCAGAAATGGAGAGTTTGCACTAATTTAAAATACTACAACAACTCCATCCTCCATAAATAATTTTGTGCCATGTGATGTTAATTCAACTTGGGTGATGGTATTTCTCTATGTCAAGTAGATATCATGTTATTCTGCTCTAAAATGCTTTATCAACTGCAAAAAGAATGTCAAATTTGCTACGATCTGCCTGTAAAACCATAAAATGATCTTCCTGAAACAGAGTAAATAATGCATGGCAACATTTTGTTTCATTACACCTCTGTAGTGACTATACCATTAATTAATTAATTTAACATATGACATGATATATAAGAAACTAAAAGAGAGAAAAGTATTACCTTTGGAAATATCTTGGCAAAATAAATTATATCCAGATGGACCACTTTTGCTTACATGTGGAGGACAAGCAATTTGCTGTGAAAGGAAATTAATTGTTGTTAAAGATGGAGTCTGCAGTAGGAGGTAAATAAGAAGACATGTTGTAGCATGTTGGATGTCAAGAGCGATATTGTATCCAGCTGACTTCTACAGTGGTACAGACAGTTTGTTTAATGATAACAAATTGGATCCAACAAAAGAATCCAAATGACAGATTTGTAGTTTTACAATGGAATAAACATGGTAGATGCCTTCATGATCCTTTTGTCAAGAAAGTAGAGTGAAGTTGGGAAAACACCAGTAGGAACGTAATTTTTGGCCACATTAGCTTCATTAGTTCATCCATTGCCACCAAAGTAGTGTCCCATCCAGGAATGCTTTATTTACAAGAACCTTGTTTAAATGAGGGATGTTATTGAAAAGGATATAATATGGTTTAGTTATTGTAAGCCTTCCATCTCTTCAAAAGACCCTTTAAAAGATTCAATCCCTTGATTGACAAATCTTTTGTTACTGTACCCTCCTTATCAAGTGTTTCTTTTCACACCTCAAATAAATGCTACAACTACTCAATCTCAATAGACAGATGAATAAACAAACTGTTTGATATAGGGTTGTTGGCATGGGCTAAGTTAAAGGGGTACTATCAAAATTTCACTTTATCACATCCCTTCAACCTTACAAAGCTTTGAACTAACCGTATAATTGCATGTGTTACAACTACATTAGAAATTAAAGAAACACAGCTGTTCAAAACCATACGTTGTGCAAGGATTAACCTTTCAATAAAGAATATGAAATATACTGAACTTTTGCAATTCCAGATCACTCTCATCATTGCCCACAATCTTGCAGCAATATTTATGAACAGAAATGGAAAGCAATCACTTCCTCACAGTGAATATCACATCAAGTCAAGCCCAAAATTTTATGTTGAATATGCAGCTTAACCACTGTCAATGTAAGTTGATATCATGCTACCAGTCCGCCAGAGGTTTGGCTGGCTTTTATCGGTCGGTCCGACAGCTGTTATTTCATAGAAAAATGTAAAATGTCTTGGACACGGGGCCCTAGTCAATGGATTAGTGTGTTTTTGTAGTTGGTAAATGATTTTCCTAATATATGATATTTGTCTGAATTTTCTCCAGCGGTACACTGTTGGTCCGCTGTTGACATTCTGCTAAGAATTCTACTAAGTTGGCGGACCACCGGCGTTTAACCACCAGGTGTCTATGCTTGCGGATTGCTAGAGTTATGCCTACCAATTGTATTGTAGTATGCGACTCCTTAAGATTGTATCAAACAACTCAGAGTATTGTTTCTGAATTCATTCTGTCGTGCCAACAATCAATTCTTTGGAACCCCAAAAAGAGGAGACTATTGCTTCTCTAATTATGGACTTAGATCTAACACATGTGATTATGGTGGTGCATTAATACAAACATTATTTTCACTATATACAACTCCAATAAGAAGTTATATACCATACTATACGTAACAGAGTCATAAAAGTTTGCAGCCAGAGATCCCAAAATTCTAGTTTTACCTTCATCTCAGGAGAAGCTGGATTCTTTGACATCATCAACTGATGGCTGGTACTGGATAAGATAAGTCTGTAATTGGAAATTGACAGCAAATACATGAATAATGCACATAGAGTAAAATTACCACTTCAAAATAGCCCTTTATTTACATAATCTACTTCCTTCAACTGTAATCTACTTCCTTCAACCCCCTCCTCCATCAAAGGTATAATAACCGATAATTAGTGGTGATGGACTGATAAGTTAAGTTTTCCTTGGTGGTTAATATGATTTCAAGTGGGTTTTGTAGTAAAGTAGCTCAGCATGCACAAGAAAGTGGAATAGCTACAGAAAAAGTATGCTGTTAGTTACTAATCGTATATGGTGAGGGTGGGCTGAAAGATAGGATCAAACTTTGTATTTTAAACACAAGCCCAATGGACTGCAGCAGAAGAATTTATATGTAGGATTAGACCTATAAGAACACGCGTTCTGGCCTAATCAAAACTAACGACCACTACTGGCTAGGCCTACTGTATCGTAATGACGTTAGTCGTGTACTATTGTAATTAGTGTTGCATTGTAATTTGTATGGTCTTGGCTAGCAATGATACTTGACACTGTGTGTAGGAATACCATTAACGTTTAACTAAACTCCACTGCCAGTTCATTTGTCCAGTCCAAAATTTAGGCAACTGTACTGCTGATCGTTTTTGATACGACTCATTCGACAGAATATGTTTAGAAAACAAGTATATCCTACCCTTGTTGAACTGAAATCTTCTCGAAGTCAGGTAAGCCCCTTCTTTGCTGATGTTTTTTAATTCTTTTTAAAGTTTCGCGCGTTAGCTTTCGTCGTCGTATGAGTTTCTGCAGGATCCGCAACGTTAATTGAATGACCTGGTATGGGTATTATTGTACAGTTGTGCGGCCACCATGCACCTTCTGTGCATGCGCGTCACATCTCTTGCCACTGCTCGTTCTGCTCGAACGAATGCTTTGATGCACGGCTTTTGCGTACCGTTTGCAGTGTTAACTACCATTCCTAAATTGTCCCAACTGGGTGAAGTTTTAATACTTTTATATTGATGCACCAAATTAAGTACAATTGGCATTTTTACTACAATATCTACAAAAAAGGAGAAATCGATCACGATATATCTATGAAATTATTTACAACCTACGCAGTTTATTTTTTCTCTCGGCAAGTTAATGTCCGTTTATATTTCTCTTAAAGGATAAAATAAAAAACACATATAAATGACTCCGTGGTTGAAACTGACCTATGAGAAAACGTGAGAAAAAAAAAACATTTAGGAGGACACGCCTGCTTGTTATTGGATTTAAAAGCACTCATTCATTGTAGTTAGATGCGAGGCGTGTTCGGCACGTGACTTTGCATCATTTGAAAGAGAGAAATAGCTTGTGGGAATTTCAATTGGTTAACTTTCACGACGGTTGCGATGTGTTTGATAATAGCCGATCGAATTGAACAATTTTGATTTGGACAAGAAAACTAAAAAAAAAATCCATTGAATATTGATAATGTTATAGTACGAAGATGATTTCACCGAATTGAAATTTACAAGCGAATCTTTTAAGATATCAGTTTGATGTTTCATTTTTTTTATGTTTTGTTTTGTTTATTTAGTGTTTAAAAAAAAAGAAACCATTCGAAACAAAGGTGGAAAGGTTACTTTGTTATATTTGCTTGAAATAAACTTAGTCGTAATAAAGCGGGTAGTGGAAGAGGGTTCATTTTTGGGGCGGAGGGAGGGGCAGGTGTCCCTATCACCCTCAACCAGCGTCATAAAAGTTGTTTGCTCGCCTGTACTCGCCCAAATATCAGAAGCCAGTCATTGTAGTTATTTGAGATTAGATATTATACAGCTCATGCGCTCTTAGCAACTCAGTAACTGAAGTCATAATGTGTATTTGGTTTATATGTTATTTTGGTTTGATATTCAAATAGATAGCTTTAGACAAAATTATACCTGCTGTGCATTAAGTACGAGAAATTGAAATTAATTTTTTTTTCTGTAGCGAAAGTTGCATTATTTTTTTCTCTTTAAATCCACGCAGTTATTTTTTAAATTAGTTCTGTCTATCAATACCACTCCTATGAAAGAATATTTCGCAAATTTCACGAACCTGTCAAACCTGTACAAAAATCGACATGTAAAAGTTCTATGGAATATGAGATTTTATTATCGAATTCAAGCAAATTTAAAGGAGTACCAGCATACCTCATTCATTATTTATGAAATGTTGTCACAGCTTTAGCGTTAGTGTCTTACATGTTGAGTCGACAAACTTTAAATGGAATCATAAGTTTCAATTTTCGAATCCAAATAATTTAAAGAATACCATACCTAATGCATTACTAACGAACATATGATATCATATGATATAATATAAATAATGATAATATTTAGCATTAGTGTGACACAGGAAGATTGATAGGGCAAATTCCAATCGACTGTTAGAATAAATAGTTTATTCCATACAATTGGAAAAGTGATTTTTACAGTCTGTGCCATATTGCGAAATGTTTCATTTCCTAAGGACTATATATATGTTATTATAGGCCTTTTTATTTATTATATAGTTTTTATTTAGCCTAGCCTCCACAACCTATTCATTGCGACGGTCAGCACCAAGTGTTTTTTGTTGTTGTATGTTTCGATTTACTACCGGTGTTGTTCATGGATGTAACATATACATGGATGTAACATATACATTTAATGAAAATGACAGTGATA
>KN883141.1:18681-28869 GCA_000934455.1 Apostichopus parvimensis | reverse complement strand
TCCATCCATCCATCCATCCATCCATCCATCTATCTATCTATCTATCTATCTATCTATCTATCTATCTATCTATCTATCTATCTATCTATCTAAAAGTGAATTTTTAGTTGACAGTTATTCCTTAACACTACCAGCATCTACCAAGGGTTAAAAAACTGTGTTCCGATTGTGGACATGATGTGTAGCCTATATAGGGTAGTTTTCGCAAAAAGAAGAAGGCACGTATTCCCTTTCGCTACATGCACCCTTCACTATTAGTTTCACATTGAAACAACACTACACACGCTTTAGCCATCTTCATTCTGAGAAAGACTGACGAGGAAACAACAGCAGGGATGACAGCGACAAATGTCTGCTCTATTCAATACATGAATCTGACACCAGTTAGGTATCCCTTGATTTGGGAGGATTCACATGCAATGGCAGCGAAGATTACTTCTACTTTAACTGTATCCTCGACTTATCTTTGGAGAATTTTCATGCTCGTTTTTCTGAATAGTTACAGTATAATTGCGTCAGGAATTACCGTATTGGACAACTGCACACATGTGTGCTACGTACCTACTTCATCATCCATTGAACTTCCGTGTGCACTGTCCGATGGAGAGATTGGCAAATGGTTACACAATGGACAAATTATAATAGAAAATTTTGTTCATATCAGAGATCCATGTAAGGACACCGTTGAAATTTACGACAACTACACACTCCATATTAAAAATGTATCATTTTGTCACGAAGGAAACTTTACTTGCAAAATAAATGGATCAGAAATACCATACGTGATACAAGTGGAAGGTAGGTTGGACGAAAATATATATTTTAAGTTTGAGTAACATAACGTTGGTTAAGTAAAGTTAGTTGTATGTCAGTTTGAATAGTTGCTGAGTATACTAGGAAAGCAAGCAAACCAGAGGGACAAGAAAAACGCTACGAAAATTCACTAGTAAAACGTTAAACTCTAAAACTTATACTTTGAGATTTTGATTCGCAAAGATTTTAAAACACAACCACGGATGGTTTGCATTTGGGTGAGAAATATTACATATTTCACACCTCTAAAGTCCATGATATGACAATCTCTGGCTTACTCCATTGAGAGCAGGATATCGATTCAATTCCCAGTTTGGTGTTTGGTGAGTACAGGAAAGAAATTTTAAGAACTGTAATGAACAGTATTAAAGATGTAATTACGTTTCCTGTTTGTCTAATGCATAATAGCAAGATTCTTAACAGTACATGGTGCTTCTGATATTAATGGGCTACCAGCCTTGAAGCTATAGAAAGTCGCGCGCAATAGTTTTCAAATTCTGATTTTTTGAAAAGAACCGAGATGTCAGTCAATCTTACCTGCGAAATAACGGACAAGGGCCGCGTCATTGAATTAATATACATATTGTTGTCCCACTAGTATTAAGCAACACAAAATCAACATAAAATACAAAGTTCTAATTTGGTATAAAGAAATGTGAAGCTGCTTCACAAAACAATTAACAACATTTCCATTTGACAGTGACAACGTGCAGTACGCTCAATGACTGACGGTCCTATATTTATAACATTGATAATGAGTAGATATCGTACATTTATGACTACAATACCTTATCTAACAATGGCATTAACGACAAAAAGTGTCCGTTTGTTGGACTTCTCAACACACAGACTAAATGGAAGTGTTGAGCGGGCAACGGGGACATTCATTTGGGGAGGGGCTATCACTGGGACTGCGTTTCATTTTGTACATTGATCGCTAGAGTAAATGTATATTGCACATCTTAAATACTGTACAAAAGTTTACATTTCCAAATCAGACTTTATTCCGCTTTGATGTTCTAAATTGACGGAAAGATCGTTGACTGGTTTAACGTAGAGAAACAGCATTCCCAACAAAATAACGTTGTTAATAATAATATTATTGACATTGGAAGAATTTAAAAAAATTCAAACACCAACGTTTCCCTTCGCCACGAAGTAAATTATACATCTGCATCAAATGGAGGTGGGAACATCAAATTCTATAATAGCGCTTGAAGGTAGCATTGTATTACAATACGTTAATAACTATTAACAATGTCATACTGTGGCGTAAAATCCATCTACCGTTGTAGGAGAAGGTAAAGAAGCAATCTTTACAAGTTATTGTAACTTTTTACATCTAATAAATCCAAATATCTTACTCTGTAGAGAATACACCCAAGCTTATAAAAGTTGACATATTAGTGCTTAATTTCACACGTCAAAGAGTGTTCTTTTAAGTAAGTTCTGTTGTATCGCCATTGACTCCGGCAGTCCTCATTCAAGCAAATTCCATCCATGATGACACGCGATACGTTGAAAACAACCAAGAAGTTCGACTAACTTGCATTATCCTCAAAAGTAGATCACTGGTTAACCTGACATGGCTGATAGTGAAATTGGGCTTCCTTATATATCAAACAACTGTTCATTAGCAAGGGAAAAAGACGTAAAAGTGTACTCATCTTACTCAGAGCTACTTATAAAGACATTTGAAAAGCCGTCAGGAAACATTACTTGCATCAGTAGTCGTGGGCATACTTTTGATTAGCAAAGTGACACAATATATTATATTCATCAAGGTAAACTCTTAAATTGTTCATAATATAGCATTGCATTGTCAACTTCCTGACGAAAAGTAAGTAACATCATCAATCAATCGACCATTCCACCAACAAATCAAACCAACAACAAATTAGTCACACAATCAATAGCAATACTTTTAGTTATTATTTAGTTGATTATATAATAGCGGAACATGTTGGATGACATCTACAAGTTAGCTTAGTTAACAGCATTAACAATCACATAGTTTCAAAATATCTTGTTGATCATATTCAAACTATTACGGGTTGCAGTTAGGAACGTCCTAACCTTTCCATTCGACGAAAGTAGTAAACAATATGGCTAGCCACCTTCTGCAAAGTCATGCCGATAGTCAAAATGCAATGCTTATGGTTAGTTATCGACTATGTTCCCTCCTTCGCTATAATTTGCGGAGCAATTGCGGCTAATGTTATCTTTTTTTGTGGAAAATCAGCGCTCTTTACAAAAACTGGAATCATGTTTCAAATACCAGAAAATCAAACTTGGGTTGTTTAATCACCGATATTTATTTCTCCTTATTAAAGAAAATTTTATAGATGTGTTATGTTGGAAACAAATTGAAACACATCACTGGTCTACTGACACTTTAACAAAAAACAGTCGGTGAATTGGTTGTTAGATTTAAACCAGCAATATTGTCAAATATATAGTATGACGTTGGAGTGAAATTGCACATGGTGTTGGTTCTTCCTCCACAGGTGGCAAGACCTGCGAAACAAATTACACTGAGCACAATAGTACTGCCAGTAGCTTCCGGACAAATACATCCGTGAAGGATAATAGTAATCATCCGACAGTTCCCATGCGGCAGGACAAAGACCGAAATATATCCGGTGTAACGAAGTCGCTCTTAATCATAGCATGGAGCTATAAACAGAGCTCCATGATCATAGTAACATGTGCAGCTTCCTTCACGATGTCTTTCGCATGCATCTTTGGTTACTATCGTCATAAAATTAGTAAGTTCAATCATTTACGCTTCTTATGTGTATGTGTTACGTTACAAATATCACATGATACTGAAATCGTAATGTATGTTTGACTCCAAGAAACCGATCAAGAGATACATCAAATATTATAGATTAGATTTTCATAGCGCTCGATTATTACTGGTCAGTAATCTCTCTTAACTTTTGCTGCAGGGTCACGTTTTGACGTTGAGAGTCAGTGAGTATTTCAACCAGTATATTCTCCATACAAAATTTGTGTACTTTCATTCAGGGCGTAACTGTGAGGCATTATTACATCATGGAATTTGTGATTTATTATTCGATGCACGATCATCTATAATTAAGACGAAATTTGCAAATCGAATACTTACTTAAAAAAATCATTTGATGTTATATACTGACCAGTTACACGCACAAGACCTCGTTAACATCAACATATTTTATTCAATTTTATTCAAATTTATTCATATTTTGTTAAACAAATATTATTTTATTGGAGAATTGCGTTTGACGTTAGTATGTAACCACTACCGGGTTTAAAGCATGTCCGTTCAAACTTCATATTATGCTACGCTGTTAATATACAATTCCGTTTCAATACTCTGGACCTAACCACCGATCTTTGTGATTTTCACGTTGTAGGATAGAACACTATACACCTAATTACTCACATTATGAGTTATTTAGTTCTTTTGTTTGCTAGTCTATTAATAACATTAATTACTATACATATAATAACTCACATTATGTGTTATTTATGTTCTTTTATTTGTTCCTCTCTATTTAAGATAGAAAACTATACATCTATTAAGACACCTTACCTGTTACTTATGTTCTTTTATTTGTTCCTCTCTATGTAAGATGGAACACTAGACATCTAATAACTCACATTATATGTTACTTATGTTCTTTTAGTTGTGTTTCTATTTGTAAGATAGAACACTTTACGTCTAATAACTCCCACTATGTGTTACTTATGTCTTTTTTGTCTCTCTTTGTAAGATAGAACACTATACATCTAATAACTCACATTATATGTTACTTACGTTCTTATATTTGTGTCTCTATTTGTAACATAGAACACTATACATCTAATAGCTCACATTATGTGTTACCTTTGTTCTTTCATTTATCTCTCTGTTTATAAGATAGAACACTATACATCTAATTACTCACATTATGTGTTACTTATGCTTAATGGCGTTTATTATATGTACCATCACTGTAGGAGCCTGTCATTTCCATGATTTCAGACACTTTTGCAGGGGTACCTACGTATTCTGTGTTTTATTACTCAATGCACGGTGATCAATTTTTGGGATGAATTCTACAAAACGAACAGGTTTGAGGAGTGATATTATATTCACAACTGACCAGGAACGAACAACCTATAGTTGAAAAGAGCTGTAGGAAACATTCATGATAATGGTATTATGTAGTCAACCCGAACAAGCAGCACATTTGTTTCACATATTACATATGTTTAAGTTATGCAATTTCACTTAAGACTTTTGACCTTCGATACTATATAAACCAACATAAACTTCAAATTATGTCAGCACAAATTGATGTTTTTAGTCGTTTATTAAATATACCATCACTGTAGGAGGAGATCAAGAAACCACGCATATGGACAGCAGACCAACACTCAAGGTAAGCATTTTAAATGTTGATCACATTATGCATAAATCAATGACCTGTGTAGCTTAAAGTTGCCGGTTTATTCATGTGAAGTCCTCCATCTTTGTTCCCGACATTATATATTGTCATTTGTTCTTGAATTAGTTCAAATGCAAGGAATTGTACCTCAAATGGAAGCTGATTCCACGCCGAGTCTCTCAACGTTTAGTCCGGAAGATGTACAACTGGTATGTGAATTACCAGGCAGAGGAATGTTTAGGTATACTACAAGGCAACCCTTTCTGAGCAACCTTATAATGGTTTAAATATCATCGCAAAAACCATATCAGGTAAATTATTATACATCAAGTAACATATTGTTTGTTGTCAACTAAGTTGAGAAAAATGTGCAGGAAGTAGCTTTTACATTGCTGTATGTTTAATCTAAAATAAATCCCTAACTTTGTGGTGGTGGTTCTAGAAATGCTGTTTTTCATGTTTTAGTTGTAACACGCAAGATAAGTTTGGCCAGTTGTCTAATAAGTAATCTGAACAACATCATCGATGTCTAGGGACTAAACGTCTAGACAGCTGTCAACCAAAAACGAGTGTAGCGGGACACTCTTCATTACATCTTAGGCACGGAAAATGATAATAAAGACACCAATCTCCTCGTTCCGTTTCCTACGTCTATCCACTTACCTAATTTTATTTAACAATCCGCATATTTCTTAGCAGTGGTATAAGTTATGACATGTTTGCCTCCGCCAGACTTTGAAAATCAGCCAAAATCACAACATTTACTGCCCATTTAATCGTACCCTCAAATGGAGTTCGTTTCATGTGCTAGACGACAATATGTCCCACTCGCTGGAAGTGGTGAATAGCCCTGTCCCCTGCCCTTCTCTACACAAATGTTAACCCTTCCAATTGAAGCTCATGCTCTACATCAATAAGTATGAATAATGTCAGTACATATAACAAACTGATACCATATTACCAATAAACATTTCTTGTATATTACTTCATCTCTCTCTCCCGTCCTACAGATTTTGCACAGGTACAAGATCTTTACACTTTCAGAGACCTAGCGCACAGTTTGACACTGCTGAGAGACCATGTGCATTTGGTAACCACGTTACATATTGCAGTTGTTGAAGGTACGTGTTGAAAAATAATATAGAACTAGAAAATGTGGTTGCGAAAATCGCAACCACACTGTTTATGAGTCCGTTTTCAAGGTTGAAGGGGATGCGAGTAGTGAGTAAAAATCCTATGCGAGTCTATATTTAGGGAATAATGAATAGATAAAGGGGTCTATATGGCTGAATGATAACTTGGATGACGTCATCACAGTAGTTAAATGGACTAAGGCAGCGACCCATTGCCTCTTGTGATGATGTCTGAGCGGTTATGATATCGGCAATAGATACCGGAGGTGGTTACTTTGTACAGAAACGTAATGGGCCATGGGGATGGTTCATTGAAGGTTATTAGGTACTTTGGAAGTAAAACTTCATTCAGTTGCTACGACAGGCCCCGATTTTAGCTTTCAATGTCACATTGGGTTGAATCCAGTTGACTGTGGTCAAGATTTACTGATAATTGTGGGCAAAGGAAGTAGATGACCAAATGCTTGCCAACTAACAAGTTGGAAGTCAGTACATTCATAATGCCAAGAGTCTACTGATGTGGAACTTATAATAATGTGCAATAGTCAACCAGGAAGCTGGAGAAACTATGTAGCGTCATTTTCGAAACATTTCTATCCAGTGGCATGTACAGGATCTGTGGAAGGGAGGGGGTGGAAAAGTTGTTTGTCATGGGGGAGGGGTTAACGGGAGAGGGTCATGGTGTGTGAGGGGGTGTCACCCTACCTTTGCGAAATTTGTGTTTGGGTAAGGGTGCTAGATGCCAAATGGTGCTATCATTTAAAGTACATTTTATATTCTACAATTTGGAATGGTCACAATGAGACAAGAAGAAGTAATTGATGCTTGAGTTAAAGAAACTGTATTGAAAATAAAAGACTGATAATACTATAGTAAAATCTATAAATCTAAACAGCAAGTCCACACTTTGTTAGAAGTGGAGTGAAGTTGAATTTTTAAAAAACATGATACTATGAATGACACTTAAAGTAGGAGAGTTAAATACGCTGCTGTTAAAATCAAGGCAAGAAAAAAGCATGAAAGTTCTTGGGATTTGCATATGGTGAAGTAGGTCTGGTAATACTGAACTAGAAATAAATAAATATATACAGCAAGTCTTGGAAACCTGATACTATGAATGACACTGACATGTAGTAGTAATTGATGTGATGTTATGGCATTGGAGAATGGACGGATTCTAAATCTCAGTGAAAGTCCTGTAATGCGAGATGACTTGAACATTTTCTTGCTATGAGGTTTAAACTTTGAGAATACCATGTTGATATAGGCAAGTGGCATTGATGAGTCTCAAGAGTAGTTACTTAAATACAAAACGATACGGAAATACTTTGTTTGTATTAATGTTTACAGATATGTTGGTGATACAGAAGTAAGGTGAATCTGTCAACATGGATGTAATGTGTTGTGTAGTGTGTTTCTTGAAGGATTGTGATGGTGACAAAGGTCAGTAGATCCTCAGCATTTGTGGTTGTCCTTAAAATGTTGGTCATTGCTTCCCATTTGTTTCCTTGGGGACCCATGTTGTGCTTTCCCCACACTAGCTGTGATCCCTAATTTGTTAACACCTAACAGACCCACGATATACTGCTTAGTATTTATGTTAAAACTGCACATCGACTGTTTCAAATGATGAGTGTCTTGGCTGTTCTTTTTTATGCTAAAAAGAATACTTGATCTTGATATTACAAGAATTGTTACCAATATGTACTGCCAGTAATTTGGTTACTTTGACTAATGGTATGATGTAACAATTATCAGAACTGTGTGACAAAGTTGAAAGTCTTTTCTCGTTTATTTTCTTGAGATGTATCATCAGTGGACACACATATAACTATATAACCATTCTAATACACTATTACGTAAACATGTGACTCTTCATACCTCATAAGAAGAGTACTTTCTGATGAATTGGTAGATTTATTTTTTAGATATGTCACAGTGGCAAAACACAGATTCCCACAAATTTGTTGTGGTAAATGGCAACAGTAAAGCTGTGACATACTGTGCGTAACGTCGGCTGTGAAGTGATGTGTTAATTCTGCCGACAAAAATTCGATCATTAACATTGTTTGACGATAAAATATATGTGTGCAACCCAATGCCAACGCTTGGTGAGTCATTTTAGGTTGCAACCTATAGTTTGGGAAGATTGGATTTAGGTGTTATGTAGAAGTTACAGAGAAGTTTAGTAGAGACTATGTCGAAAGGGTAGGCTGTCTCATGTGGTTGTTTTGGAAATGTTTTGGCTTGGCTGATGCTGGGATACCTGTTAAATGTATTTTAAGATAAATGTTGTTAAACTTAACTGTTAAACTTAAATGCTTAGAATTCACACACAATACACTGTTGACTGTTGGATTACAGCATCAATTGCCAGTTATGCAATTAATAGCGAAAGAAATGAAACTGTTAAGAATAATAGTTTTGTGAGGTGATGTTGTAGATACAGTGGTTGAAATTACAGTGTGTACATTAATAATAAGAACATGATGGTAATAAAGTGTTGAAGTCCCAAAGGTTAAAAATTTGGAAAAGAATATAGTGGAAAATATGATATACGTTTAAAAGTACAGATAAGTGGTGCATGAAGATATGAAAGTGAAAATAAGTGTCAAATATGATATACATTTGAAAGTGTTGGAGATAAATTGAATGGTGCATGAAGGTATGAAAGTGCAAATATAGTGCCAACTGTTTACTACCTTGTACTTGAATGGTGCTTGAAGTTATAAAAGTGAAAAGTAAAATGTCAAAGGATAGGTCAAATGGTGGGTGTCCTCTAGGTGAACTGTGCATGATAGCAGAGTTTTCATTGTGTGAACTATCGTAATTCCAAAATCTTAAGCTACATTAGTTTGTGTATTGCCTATTGTGAGAAATCACGAATTGTACTCTCAGGTAAGGTAAGATCAGGGCAGATGGATGTTATGATGTTGTTTGACTGTCAAAAATCTGCTCACCTCAATTGCCTAAATGAAAACAGTTAATAGAAGGTATTGGTTGCTAATGCATGATGCATTGACCAAATGATGCAAAGGAGAGTGGTGCAAAACCTGATTTGTATTAGAAACAACAAATAGAAATCAAATTATAGGTTAAGTGTTGGCATTGCTATTACCGGGTACTACATACCATAGGCTTCCCACAATATCATAGTGCAAGAGTATAATTACATAATTGTGTCACTAAATTTGGCACCAGTTTCAGTCAGCAATGGATACAATGTCTGCTAGAGTGATACACATATCTTAGGAAATGGCAGCTATTAATGATTTTGACTTTGTAATCAATACCTGTCTATTTTCACCATGTAGTTAGCTATATAAACACCTGTTTGTATGTAAATTGCTGTGTTGGAGAACAGTCACCATAGGCACAAATCAAGGAGTGATGCAGTAATAGTGGAGTTATTGCAATACTAGTCGCATTACCAGTAAGGAGAAGCAATGGAAATATTGGAAGCTGTCGGACAAATTTTGAAAACGGTAGAGTTCATGAGAAAAGTTCAACGCAGTTCAGGGAGTTAATTTAGGAGATCTACATCATCCTCCTTGGTGGTGAGAGAAGTTATCTCATTGTTTGAGACCGCAACTGAAACCTCTAGTGGCAATTCTTCCTGCAGTGTTGCTTCAATGTCTGTAGCTGAAGTCGTTGCTGACAGCACAAGCAGTTTCTTGACTAATTCCCCTGATGATGTGTATTCAAGCAGGTTGTCATCGTTATCACCTTCACAGAGAAGTTTGAAAACCGGAGGGTCACCATCGACGGTGTAGGCCACCACTTTTATATCCGTCTTGAAACTTGGAGTTTCTTTGATCTGTTGA
>KN883140.1:140328-158573 GCA_000934455.1 Apostichopus parvimensis | reverse complement strand
CATCTAAGAAGGGGAGTAAAATGAGAATTGTCATTGTATTAATGGCTAGGTGCATAATGTCTTAGTGCCTTGTATCTAGGCAAGTGTAGCTATACAAGGCACATAGCTGTAGATATATTATCAAGCAGAATATTCAATGTAGCCGTGATACTCGGAAGCTTCAATGATCTGATTATCTTGAAAGATTATGCAATGTCTAGATTGAGAATATTGGAGTAAGGAACTTTACATCCTCTTCGAAAATGGGAGGTTTACAGTTCTCTCTTATTAGCCCATGTAAATGAATGTAAAAATAAAATAAACCTGTTAGCAAACTGCTTATCCACTAGAGAGCCTGTGTAGGAGAATGTGTAAAAGTAAGTTGGCCTGACATTTCGATCCTAGCAGGATCTTCTTCAAAAGCCAAATGACAAGTAACAGTAACAGAAGGGACAAAAACACGCACAGAATACAGACAGGTTAATGAGCATGGTGAACACAAAGAGATAGATGTAAGGGGATTAGTAGACAAGGGATGGAGAGAAGAAAGAAAGAAAATGAATGTAAGATTAATCTCCTGACTATACTTGACATATCTTTTCATGCCTTCTGAATGGAATTTTGAATGTTTAAAGCCTTTGTTAAAATGCTATTCTGACTATGAACCAAATATTTTTTTGATGCCTTTCAGCTTTGTGAAGGTAGAAAAGATACCGGGGGAACGTTGGAAGTGAAGATCTGTGTCCATCATCCGTTGTCCGGTATCAAAGAGGAGTTTGTTAAAGAGAAATGGCTGGTTTTTGAAAGCAAGGTGAGGAAAGACTTGTAAACCAGGTTTGAATTAAAGATCTTGTAGGCTTACAAAAACATTATACAGAGCATATTAATAGGAAACACATTTGTTTTAACTCCAGTTTTCGCTATGGTTGCGATATTAAAGTGCATTGTTCAATAATTTGTGATGTCATTTACAACTAATCAAGCGGTCTTTGTGTTTTGTTGAATCTTACTGATGCAAGTTCTGAAGTCTTTTTTATTATTATGCCTTTACTGACATAAAATAACATCTTGTCAAACAGTTGGACTATTTTCCAATGCCAATGTGAAGTGAGTTTACAGTGAAAGTTTTACAAGGCTATAATATCAAAGTTGAAGGGGAAGAAAAGTATTTATTGTAGTCCATGTATGCAGGACAGATCGTTGAACAATACTGTCCTCCAATATCAGAACCATATATAAAGCTGTTCCCCACCACCCCACCCTTTATCCACCTTCCATGCCCCTATGATATCTCCTCCCACCCTCCAATCAGCAAAACATGAAACTCACTTTTTCCTTTTAGCACAAATCAGGTCATGATATTTCTCTTTAATTTTACTCAGGCCGGGAGAAGTGTCACGAAATCTTCACCAACCAAAGCTGCTGCAACAAAACCATCTCCAAGCAAAGCAGCTAGACCACAGTAAGTGAAATAAAATGCTGTTTTTATTAATGCTATAAAAATGATAAAATACTGCAAAATACAGTATTACGGATTACCTTCATGATGAGATATTTTGATCGATGCCAATTCAAATAAACGGAACCAATTAAATGGAACCGTACACATCATACTCCTTCATATTTGCCTTATCCAGCCATCTAGACCAAACTTATGGTTATTGCTATCCATCTTGTTGCTTGTTCTAAAAATGCATTTTAGTGATTTTGATTAATATCCTGGGAAAAATGAATCAGGTATGACGTTACATTTTGCAATGCATCATGGGTAATAACTTGCTACACAAAAGGCAAAAGATGTATCTCAATTTTTTTTTCTAGACACTTAGTATTAAACTTTATCATTCTTATGACAAAATTCAGAAACTTCAGACAGCTGCCAAAAATGTAAACATTAAATTCGTTCATGTTATTGTGTTCCCCTCTTTCACGAAACTCTGTTGGCCGTTTAGACACCATTGTAGGAAGTTAAATGTTACTGGACACCTGCACATTTGCACCTGCCGTTGTTGTTGTTTTTTTGTGTGGTTATTTTGGTCTGGTTATATTAATATCATGACACATAAGGGAAACAAACAAACAGTTTTGTTTACAGATTTAATTATGAAAGAAAGCTATATAATTATAACCCTTCCTACGGCATCCTTACTTCTAAATAACGCATAGTTACATTTCTTAAATGATAAAAAAACAGCATTAATTCTTATTTTTTGCTTGCACTAAATCATCTCTTTCTTAGCTGTAGTAGTACATCTAGGTTCCATCTCAATAGACTTGCTTACCTTTTCATCACAGTAGAAGAAGTCCACCCTCATCACTTCACCTGTATTTATGCCATTTTTGCTTTTTCAGAAATTCCCCTTCCAAAACTTGCCTGCTCAGCTGACCTTGGTTTAGCTACTAATGGTGTTGGGATTCTTATTTCTGCATGTAATACACCCTGCCACGCTGGTTTCCTGAGAGTATACACTATATAAATATACTTCCTCCATCAGATTAATAGCAGATTAGCTACAAAAGACTTATTACTGTACCTGCATGCAGCAGATTGCACTGAACAAGCTGCTAACAATGAATTTACTCATTTTCTGCTAAGTAGAAGTCAATTTTACAGAAAATTTGACTCACATTTCAATTCTACAGCCAACTGCATGCAAGCCTGTATTTTTGCCTTAAAGTAAACAAAGGATAAGTTTATTGTCTTTCCACCAATTTGACCCAACAAACAAGATATATATGAAAGTTCATATCGAAATTGCGAGGCATACAATTCTCTGTAGTAGATTTAATTAACAGTACGTAAATAACTTGCTAATATAGGACAGCCGAATGATTCATCGCACTGATCTTTCAGATAGATTAAGTGTTTTCTAATCATGCATTAATAATTCATACCTTGGTAAGAAAAGTTATACCAGTATCATCAAAGCAATACATGAGTATTTTAAAAGATGAGAATGTGACTAGTTATTCAATATGATTATTCAGAAATATATTGTTTACATGCTGCTTTATGGCGTGCTTGTATCTCTATCCTTGTTACATTACGTGTAAAAGTAAGTTGGCCTGACGTTTCGATCCTAGCAGGATCTTCTTCAAAGGCTAAATGACAAGTAACAGTAACAGAAGGGACAACAACACGCACAGAATACAGACAGGTTAATGAGCATGGTGAACACAAAGAGATAGATGTAAGGGGATAAGTAGACAAGGGATGGAGAGAAGAAAGAAAGAAACCATCAGTGGAAGAGGAGAGGTAGGAGATAAACTGTAGAGGGACAAAGAGAGGATTAAGGGAAGGGGGTAGGGAAGGTTAAAATGTTCTCAAACTGGGATCTCAGTCATCATGGTGTTGACTGTGGATCTGTAACCATAGAATCGCTTCTTGAGGGTGGTAGAGGTTTTTGTCCCTTCTGTTACTGTTACTTGTCATTTAGCCTTTGAAGAAGATCCTGCTAGGATCGAAACGTCAGGCCAACTTACTTTTACATATTCTCTTACACTCTCTAGTGGATAAGCAGTTTGCTAACAGTTTCATTTTATCTTGTTACATTTATACCACGCAGGTCATAAGCATAAATCAGCTGTTTAACTTTCATATCAATTAATCCAGCAAGTGTGTATTTAAGTGATTTGTGTGACCATACCAGTACTCGTGTGCTACCTAGATATAAGTTGCCTATGTTTGTACTTATCCCTCACGGATATTTACTAGTACTCATAATCTTACCCAGGGAATTTTGAAATTAGGTAAAATTCTGAACTTTCTCTTCAAATACTGTAACAGCACTCATACTCAAAACAAGGAGAAACTTGGGACTTGTAACTCAATTATACTCAATACATGCTATTGAATATTCATATGTCTCTCCACCGATCTGACCCGATGAATTTTCATGCTAAGTCTGGTATTAGAATCGGTCCGCATATCATTATAATAATAATAATTTATTCTTATATAGCCCTTTACATCAAAGAATGATCTCAAAGCACTTCACAAAATGGCATGAAATATTACAAGTTAAAATTATTACAGCTTAAAAATATTATAGCCTAAAAATATTTTCAGCTTACATGTCATCTACTAGGAGTGCAAAAGACTTAGGTTTGGTTTTGTCAGTTTCAATTGAGCTTTGTGAGAAATAATAAATACAATTTGTGAGAAATAGTAAATACACAATTTGTCATAATCTCTTTAAGAGGAGAGTAATTGATTTTCCTTTCATGCTTCTGTATTCTTCATGCAACTAGTAGTTTTGAAATCTCCATTTCCACCTTGATTTTACAACAATTTTTCTCTCCATATTATTAAATTATGAACCTGTATGGTAAACCCGTTTTGTAAACCACATTTTCGAGTCGGACTGATAATATGTCCTGCATTTACAGAAATTCTGTGGTGCATGGAATTGAAAGCAAACGGACTCTGTATTTAGACACCACAGCATGGTGCAAAACATTGCAATCTCCATGTTTATTAAAACCATCGATAAATTCTGCCATTTCACATTTTGAATTTATCATAATATATAAGAACCATTAATCTTGCTAATGTCATCTTCACAAATAACTACTAGCTCCATTAATAACCCGAATGGTACCAATTAATTAATTCAGTCATCATTTGCTCGATGGGAATGAATTTCTTGTTAAAGGCATTGAAGACTTGCCCCAAACTGCGTGCGGCCATCTGAAAAAGTTAACTTTCCGTTGCTTGCAAGTGACGTTTTGTTTGTGTCGCTACAAAATGCAGACAGTAAAGTAATGAAACGTGATACCTGGTTATCTTTAGCTGGACCTGAGGTGTCCATCGCTGTATTGTTTGTACACTGTGCTGTGGGTATTGCCCGCAGCTGTATGTACTGACAGTACACTAGTGTCTAATTACCGATGGTAGCAAGCTGTGTGTGTGTATTTTCTGGGATTGATGGTGGTGTTTAACACTTCTGTTACACCTCATTCGTAACTAGGTCAGATTACCGGCATTAGACGTTTCTTTCTGCCCGAGTCTTCACACCCTTTCAGGTTCATATTAACTTGTGGACATGAGTAATTATAATAGCTAATTGTTCTCTGTGTTCTTGCTTGGTATAGAAACCCTCAAGTACCTGATACCATCGATGTACTCAAGTTTGAGATATTGCAGTTGAAGAAGAAGGTAATGATCTACTTTCAAAGTAATTAATACCAAAATTAATACCAAAATTGAAAAAAAAATTGAAAAAATATATAACCAGAAATGGAATGAATCTATTATAGTTTTGTCTATATATGTAAAGTTTATTATTCATATTATGGTTCTCATAATTTTATCATGAATATGTGTAGTGATTTCCTGAGGTTTTTGTTTTGGTTCTGTTTTATTCCTTAATTTGAAGATTACATTTATGATCTGATTTGAAAAAGAAGGTTGAGTTTTATTGTTAATATAGTACATAAGAGTGTGACAGCTTTGCTGGATCTATTATGTTATATCTTTTGTGAAAAATATATTTGATAAGAACAATTAAAGGCAGCTAAAAAAGAACTACTGTACTCATTTGTAAGTAGATAATAGAGAACAAGAAGCTAAGTCGTGTCATGTTGTGAGCTGTTTAAACATGTAGATATATGGTAGGTTAACATTCAATATAAGCACAGATATTATTGCTAGGTCAAACTATAATTTATTACTTAATGAGGTACGTATTTCCTCCAACTTTTCCTCCTCTCACGAAGAATGAGCAACATATAAATACTTGCAAACAGTGAACCATTCAAGATCTGTTTTAGCAGTAACCTCTTTGACGACATAGAATATCAACTTTTTAGGATCTGTCTCTTGACAATGCACATTTCATAATGCTATATTAGTAAATCAGGGGCGTATCCAGGATTTTCCACTAGGGGGGGCATCAGGCATGAATGATCGCCGTCCTGGGGGATGGGTCTAAGGGGAGGGGTGGACAATTTTTGCTTTCGAAGAAGGGCTGAAATGCAAAATGGTGCCATATTTCTGACCTTAATAATAAGCAACATTTCCAGTAAAAATGGACAAAAAATGCACAATTTAGTATGGCTGGCATGTCACTTAAAACTTGTGACCAACTGGGAAATCTGGTGATTGCCAAGTTTCACCATCAAAGCCTTTAAGAAATTTATGAATTTTACTTTAGTTTCTCAATGATTTACAACATGAAGTTTGGCAACAATAGCAAAATGGTCTGACTGTACAGTGGTTGCATTACTGCTAAATTTGACAAAGAATAAAGCATACGGGAGGGGGGGGGGGGGGTTGAGCGATCACCGACATCTCACATAAAGGTCGTCATCAATTATTTTGTTTTTTGCTAAACTTTTTTTTTTTGGTGACGGCCTGTTGCGCCCCCCCCTGGATACGCCCCTGAGTAGATGCAGTCCCCCCCCAAAAAAAAAAGTTTTATAAATGATAACATAGTTAAGGAGGTGCAAGAATGGCTGTGACATTTCTTAGGTCTAGCTAGAGCCCCTTGACGTTCTTTCTCTCTGTTGTACTTCCATACGTTAGATATGTCAGGGTCGATTTAGAAAAATGGTCTGTACACCCTTGGTCAATATTAATGCATTATATCTCACTCAACAAACCTGCTTCTTAACTGGAACATTTATGTCTATTGCGATGTTCCTCACATCCAGGAAATAAAAAGGCTTGGATTCACCAAAACTAGCATCTTTGCAAGTTTCTAACAACTCTAAGATGCTAATATTATTGGTTGGTTCTAAAGGCATTCAAATCCTGCACTGTAAAATAAAAAATCCAACTGTTACAGTAAAGGAACTTTAGTCTGGACACACTTAGAAGTCTGTTCGGTAATACTGAGACATTAAACCGATGTTTCTCAACATTATCTGTGCATGCTCCTCCCTAGGTTGCTCTCAAATCTATTTATTTTGATGTATCTTGTGTTGTTTCTTTTGGGCTAACAGTGTGACCAGATTAAATCTCAAGGGAAGCGTGTACCTCCAGAGCTGAGTTCAGCTCAAATGAAGATGATGGACAATTTGAAAGGATTACAAGGAATGCTACAAAACAATAAAACAAAGCAAGGTGAGGTCAAAGGTCATATACTGTCATACTCTCACAGTGGCACACCTGCCATTTAGGAGTATCTTGCTGGTTGTTACAGTAAAGTGATTTTTGAGGTGGGTTTGATTAGTTCCTTATGAGGGTTGAGTGGGAGGAAGCAAGGTGAGGTCAAAGGTCATATACTGTTCTACTCTCACAGTGACACGCCTGCCATTTAGGAGTATCTTGCTGGTCGTTACAGTAAGTGATTTTCCAGGGATATTCCAGGGACAATTAAAGAGTGTTATTTTAGTCTTTTGTCCTTTAAATTGCCACCATTTTAGCATAACTAGGCGGCCATTTTATAGTCAGTAGGAACTAGGGGGGCAGTCAATCATCCCATTAAGATTATAGTAGTTACCTACTATTGTTTATGTATAGGAGAAGGAAAATGCCTTCAGAATATTTTATAAGTTCCAACTCTTTTAAATTGAAAAAAAACTATGCTGTGGATCTCCCAAGTAATATTAAGCTAGCATTAGCAATATGCCACATTCTACCTACAAGAGCAAACAGTTGAATGAAAGCAAGACATTTCACAAGACCAACACATACCTGCATTTTCCTTCTTGCAAAAGATAAGAAATGAATAAAATATTAATAGGACAGGAATTTAATTAAATGCGCATCACGTATTGTATTCGTAGAAAAGATCATAACAAGGACATTTCTTCTTTTCTTTGCAGCTTACATGGTAAGATTGGAATCTAACGAGAGGTTACTGGAAAGTTTAGCCCTCGATGCTAAGCAACAAGGCAACAAGGTTAGTACTGTAGAAAACTTAGGCTTACAACACTGTAAGCTAAGAGGTTCTACTTCCATCTTTGGAAATAAATTGATTTCAGTGGGGTAGGCTAAAAATCCAACTCAATAGATTAAAGTATGCACAATCAGAGGCTAGACTGAAACACTTTAAATAAATAGTTCATTGTCGTTGCTGTCTTCCCGGCCATCGTTTTCGGCAGGCTATTATTTCTGTCGGTATATTGAATTAGTTAATCGATTTAAGAGTAACTGCTGCATACTTTACTCCTTCCTTTGGTTGCTTTATTTAACATGTATCTAATATCAAGTATCTAGTATAAAATATCTAGTATCTGGTATCAAGTATCTGTTATCAAGTATCTAGTATCAAATATCTAGTCTCACGTATCTGGTATCAAGTATCTAGTATCAAGTATCAAGTATCTACATTCAACTCTATTCATGTGCAGTACTCCAACACACTCAAATGTGCATGCTTTTTTATTCTTCATACTCATCTATATTGTATTTTATTCTGCAGTTTTACTACATATTATGTGTCATATATTTTGTTACTGTTACATAGCGTTTTAGAGCACTTTTGTGGATTTTACGCTTTATAAAATAGATTATTATTAGTAATTATTACAAGTTCAACCTTGTTAGCCCTCACTTGGTTTAAAAGAGGAAAAAACAGTGATTTTCCAGATATCACATGATCTACGAAGTAACCAAAGCTATCTGCCGTATCCTAGCTACTGTAGCAGCTGCAGCAGGAATAAACTTTCACAACTTTCATAAAAGAGCTGTAGGATGAAAAATGGTAAGGAAGACAGCTGTGGTCACTTCATAGATCAGAGGAAACCCGGAAAATAATCATATTTTTCTGGGATTAAGCCAAGCGAAGGCTAACCAGGTTGAACTCTTAATTTATTGCAGATGTATATAATATAAAACATATTATGGTAACGTTGTACCTAACTGTTGTTTTAATTTCAGGACAAGGCTATACTTTATCTGAAAAAGAAGCAACTAGTGGCAAATGAGGTGAGTTTCCTAAAACTGAGCAATTCACAGAGGAAATGAAAATAACCTAGGTTATATTAAATTTCTTAATATGCTCGTTTTTTGTAAAATATGTAACTATAATTTGGCCGTGTGAAAATATGATGGTCGAAGACACATTTCAAGGTATGTCTGACATTTTTAATATTTCTCATATCTCACTCTGCCTTTTTCAACTCATGTTTAATTTAAAATGCTCTTGCACCACCTTTAACTATTATTTTTACAGTTTGTTCTTATCTACTGGTGACTAATTGTGGCAGTAATGAACAATGATACATCTTTCAAAATATGACAATTTTTCAATAGAAGTCAATAGTGTTAAATTGTAGTGTTATGTCACAGTGTTGCATCACAGGGTTGTGTACTGTTTTGTCACGGTGTCACGTCACAGTACCATGTCATAGTGTGACATTGTAGTGAAACATCGTAATGTTATGTGTAACCCTGGAGCTAGTTCACTTTTAATACTTAAAACAGAAACTAAAAACATACCCACTAGGGTATACATGAAAACATTCAACCTAACATCTGTTTCTACTTTTTAGTCAGTTGTGAGATATGGAATATAAGGGTTAATTCATATCATAAAATTGTGGGGAATTTAGGGGAGATAAGTATGTTTTAAATACCTTTTGTTCTTCAGTTTTGCAGGGCCGTGTTTCTGATAGATTTGAATACAATCCCTCTATCATAAAGGAATTCAAAATTTGTTATTCGTTTAGATTCATCTTATTATATTTCTCGTCTCTTTCAGTTTGAGAGGATGGGTGGCAGAAGGTAACCATGGTTTCCAAAATATACAAGATGAAATTTGCATATTGGCAAGGTGGAGTCGTCTAGAGGTCTGAATCGATGGCCTGAAGTCTAAGGTGAAGCTCCGTTAGTACTTTACCTGAAGAAAGGAGGATCACCATGACATAATAAACAAGTTATAAAGCTTCAAATTTAACAGAAGTGGTCGAGCATTGAGGGTATCAGGTTGCTGTGAATTACAGAATTTTTAAAGGTCGCAATCTGTCTGATGTAATTTGGTTATATGTTTCATATTTATTAGTGGAGGGGGAGGGGATGGGGGTTGGGGTATTAAAGTTGCAGGGGGAGGGCAACAGTTCACCATTAGTAAATATTACAAGCATTGGCTCATGATAGAAAATAAAATACACCAAGATTTTTTGCAAAGACTCATTCCTCTCAAAAAGGTTGACTGATCAGTTTATTAAGTAGATGGTAAATGTCATGGTTAGGCAGCAATTAATAAGTAAATGTTGTTGATAGTTGGTGTGGAATTTGACTGTACATTTCAAGTGTTTTGGGATATAGCCACTGCCCGCTATTCTGGGATGGGTACTGGTACTAAAATTTGTGCAATGAGTGAAACATAATATGCAAAATTCAGAATTTAAGAGGTTAAAGTTCAGCCATAGGAAACTGCAATAGGAGTGGTATGGTTTACGGGGATGTGTATTTGGATCAAACGCAGCATGAAACTCAGTGATAGTGTATGATATATTAAGATTCCTCCTAATGTCTATGAATATGACTTACTATTCAAGCTCGGAAGTTTGTTTGGTTATTTTGTACTTAAGCATGGAACCGTGATGGTAAACGGTTGAATGATACAATCATATATATTCAGAAAAACATCGTACAAACTTTTTGTTGGTGATCAGAATTATGTACAATTTTTTGTTTATTGTCATTTATGTAAATTTGTCATCTCTTTGTTATTACGTAGAACTAAAAAGAAAATATTTCTTTTTTAAGTTGTTTCTTTAAATAGTATTTAAATAGGAACAAACCTATTGAAAGTCTATGGTTAGAAAATGTTAATTGTCCTGTCATTGACTGTGTTTATAATGAAGTGCAATCCAAAAGAACTTTTCAGAAATTGTCTTTTATGATTGAATCATTCAAATTTTGTATTTAAATTTACTTGAATTACGTAGATGACGTATTAAAAACTCATCTCTGTGAGACAGAGTAGCAAATATCATATTGTTAACTACAGTTGAAGGAGATTGCATTATTGAAGTATCATATCATACAAAATAGATTTCAAGAAGACTGGTTAAGTTTGTCCTGAAAGATGATAGTATGCATCGGGGAGAAAATGACATTTATAACCTCAATGGTAATAATATGCCAGATTGTTGATTACCTTATTGTAGTGGTGTTTTGACCTCTTGACCTAATGTTTGATTAGCTTGTTTTAATGGTGTTTATATCTATATATATATATATATATATATATATATATATATATATATATATATATATATATATATATATATATATCTATGTAAGGCAAAATATGTCACCAAAACAGAACTAGCATTATTTCATAAAGGTGGCAATAGCCTATGGTGGAATGGCGACCTTCCTTACTGGTTTCGAACCTCTGGACATACAATCAGTGTACATGGTCTAGTTGGTTAGGGTGTCTGCATATAGTAATATTGCAGACTTGTCACTAATGATGTACCAAACAAGGATAAATGTAGGATCAAGTGTTTACAATCTTGTTTGTTCCTTCGTTCAACTATCTGTTACAGAATACTATTTCCATGTTATCTCTAAGAACTGAATAAAGATTATCAGTTTACAATATGAACTTTATCGTACTTGCTATTTGAGTTACATGTTTACATTTCATTTACAAATCATAAAGTCCAATCAGAGACAATTTGAGTTAGTTGTTTACATTTCATTTACAAATCATAAAGTCCAATCAGAGACAATTTGAGTTAGTTGTTTACATTTCATTTACAAATCATAGAGTCCAATCAGAGACGACTAGAGTTAGATGTTTACATTTAATTTACAAATTGCAAAGTCTTAACAGAGACATACATATTTATAGCTCCTTATCTAATGTAAAGTCTGGCTTGTACAGGTTTTGCAATATGTTGTGGAGCTCAAACTAAATCAAGACCAGTAAAAATGACTCCCAAGTTGTTTAGTGTGTGTTGTTGGTGCTAGGAATAATAGCACATTTAAATAGGAACTGTATACGAAAGCTTCCCAATACTTATGAAAATGATTGTGAATTAGTTTGGTCCATCCAAAAGTTATATCAAGTACCATCCCCAGAAGGGTTGGATGCATAAATTTTGGCATTGCATTTACCTCAGAGCTGTTTCTCCAGAGTCTTAGGAGTTATTGTTTCACTGTTGTAGTGAAGTGATGCAATCACAGAGTGTGCAGGTCTCATTGGTTATCATAATTTATCTGCAAAAAGGAGGACTAATTTTCATGGCCCAGGTGGAGGGGCCCTATGTTTCATGGAAACAAATGGGATTATATTTGAAGCTATAAAGGGTCTCAATGTATAATCTGAAGTACACTTATTATTGACAATTATTGTTCTGTGCTGAAATTAGAGTATCCAGCAGACAAAATCAGCATCCACAATGTTTATTAAAACTTTGTTGGAACTACATAAAATTGTCAGACACTTTTTCAAATATTATAAATTCACCCAGATTCCATCGTAAAGATTTCCAACCAAAAATATGCCTGTGGAAGTAAGAATGTGTAATGACCCTAAACACATATTAGGAATATTTTGTGATGCAAGCAGTGTTGTACCGGGTCACTATATTAAGGTTAAGTCCCATATAGGTTCATCAAGTTTTCCCCCACAGCGATAATACACAGGGTCCTTACATACATGGCATTCCATCATTAGGCTCCGGAGTACATAGTACATACTTGAAATGATTAAGAAGCATGCCATAAACTCAATCTTAGATCCTTCAACAAATACCTGTTTGATGTACCTGTGAGTTGGACATTTTATTATGGCGGCTGGGGTTTCAGTGTGGCAGCTGAAAAACTGTGGAACCCAGATCCACAAAACATTTGAGACGCTAATTCTCTTGATTGATTAGAGCGCTGTATATGTTTGTTATTATTATTATTTATTAATACATACATGACGTCAGGATATAAACCAGCAATGACTTGACTCATGGTTAAAATGATACATGAAATCTTTTATTTTTTTTCTTTGAAACAAAGTTCATGGTGAAAAATTAGATTTGACATTTAGATAAAATTTATTACAAGCAAAAGTCAGAACAAAGAAGACACTTGAAATAAATATAACTCAATTCATTAGTTTTTTTCATCAAGGCATTTATTTAACGATTATTTTGTACAATGATGCCTTGTATTAAGTATCATCTGAACATGAAACATTGCATAATTTAGCCATTGAGATAAACAACCAATATCTACATTCTGACCAATTCTGCAATTGTATGCAACAGTTAGTTACAACCTTAAAGATCAGTCTTAGACTAGAATTATTCCAATATTTGTCAGGAGAATTAAAAACAGTTCCAGACGGGGTGAAGTTTCAAAACAGAATTCAGGGTTTTGATCCACATGTCTGGTGATATTGCAATGTTTTTGCATCATTTGTAAGATTGAGAGTAATACCAAAAAAAAACAAAAAAAAAACAGCAATGATGGTTTATGTTAATTTACTTATTCAACGTATTAAGCAAGTTGCTTTGTGTGAAAAAATGAATAAATTAAGCTCAGTTTTTTAAGTCAAACACTGTAATGTCCATTGGTATATATCATATATCACAACTTGTACATCATTTCATGCGAAACAGGTTTTTCATTTGAACACTGTCATTGCTGTTTAAACTTTAGTGATTCCTACAGCTGGCTCAAAAATATTTTTTTATTAATCTGTAGTTTGAAAAGCTAACCACTCTAGATAGCCAACAGAACAGTAAAACTTGCCCCAAGAATTCAAATACAAGACTTAAATCAAAAGGTTATTCATCAAGCAGACTAGGTCACAAAAAGCTTTGAACATTCGCTTCTTTTGTTCCTGCTCTTCAAAATTCATACATTTTAAAATGTTCTTCGAAATATGATTAGTAAGTTTTCTGTGCACAAAACATAGGTCCTTTACTTACTTCACTCTAAAATCAATCCAAAACGAAATAACTTGATCTGGTCCCAGAATAAGTCGGAACAGGGTACTCGAGTAAGCTGGAGTTGAACGACATATACTTGCAGAATGTTTTGTAATTTAAATTTTACCAATAATTCCAGAATTCTTCTCTGTCGATGACAGGTTTGATTGTTCTATTAATTGTAGTATTTCTGATAAGAAAAATGTCTATGGTTGAAAATCGATAGAAACATAAAAAGAGTATGACCTTGTCCAAGTAACTAATAAGAACCAATAAGTTAATAGGTGGTTATTTCAGAGTGTTCATTATCTATCTTTTGTTGGATTATGTTCAGCTGTACGTTTTTTATAACTGTCACAGTTTTGTAGTTTAATTTTTTCTGCTCCTTTTGGAGGTGTTTGTAATAAACCCTGCTTCATCTCAAATGTGGAGGAGCTTCTTAGGATGGGTACCTCTCCACTACCATGGCATGACCCTGCAATGTAAGAATGATCAATTATCATATTTTATTATAAACTATTATTAATTAATAATTATAAATTATTATTATAAATAAATTAGAAAAAATAAAATTAGAAAAAATAAAATTATTATAAATAAATTATACATAAATTATTATTATTATAAAGAATGATAAAAATGTAAGAATGATAAATTATCAATAAAATAAATAAAAATGACCTGACAGAACCAGAACATTTCTTGAAATTTGCACAAATAAATGAAAGAAAGTGACAAAGTAATTCTTGTAGATACTGTTTTTTTTAAATTTTCTTATTATCACTATTTTTTTCTTATCCATCTCATTTTTTCAACTCTTAACAAAACGGTGATGTCCAATTTATTGATTACATAACAAAAGTCCAGCTTAACAAAATAATAGGTACAGAATTTAGCAGGCACGGGCAAAGGAGGCAACAGTTAAGTAAACGACAAAAAACAACTATCAAGGTGATAATATCTCATACGAACAGCCTTAGAGGCCAT
The DNA here is from genome assembly GCA_000934455.1 of Apostichopus parvimensis. NCBI lineage: Eukaryota > Metazoa > Echinodermata > Holothuroidea > Aspidochirotida > Stichopodidae > Apostichopus > Apostichopus parvimensis. Next base: position 143,774 of record KN883140.1, on the reverse strand, counting down.
AGGCTTTGTCACAATCAACATTTCAAACTTTAAGAGAATAATTTTACGTCGTCAACCAACATATTACAATCTGGTTTATCCATATTTCCATCTATGATTACTGAAATATAAGGACCCAAAGCAGAATATATTTTTCATCCTACTCACATGTCCTCCCGCTGCACAGGCCGCTAAGACTCCAAATTGTCCATCCTCCTTTTCCAATCTGTTGGCCACTGTGGTTACGAGTCGGACCCCTGTGGCGCCAAAGGGATGGCCGATGGACAAGGACCCGCCCCAGAGGTTGAATTTATCCATGGGAATCTCTCCAAGCTGGAAATAGAATGCACAGGTTTGTACATAACATGTTTAAACCATTCCGTGTAAATTTGAAATCAAGTGCAGAGGATAAACTTCCTTCGAGTCCCTTTCCTTCGAGTTCCTTTCGAGCCAAACTGCCAAAACGTCGCTGGGTGGGATTATGTCATACTTTAACTGCTTAGGGGTACTCATTCTTACCGTCTGATCATGTGATATTTTGTGCAAAAGTAAGTTGGCCTGAAGATCCTGCTATGATCGAAATGTCAGGCCAACTTACTTTTACACATTCTCCTACACAGGCTCTCTAGTGGATAAGCAGTTTGCTAAAAGTTTTATTTTATTCATGTGATATTTTGTCATTAATAGTAACATACAGAATTACAGTTGAAACAAAGCTACACCTAAGCTTTAACTGACCTTGCCCTTTCTGTGCTGGTAGTTCTTAGCAAAGTGGTCACTGTTCATTGCTCTCAGGTTGGACAGGATCTGACCTGCGAAAGCTTCGTGGTACTCAAAAACATCAATGTCAGACAAGCTAAGGCCAGCTTTGTCCAAGACTTGTGGTGTGGCATAAGCAGGACTGCAGGGGCCAAAAAAAAAAAAAAAAAAAATGAAAAATATAATATTCTAGACACAGTCATGCAAAACAACATTTAATACTCATTATATAGAAATCTGCCAAATATGTTTAGCAAAGTAACAATGCTTAATATAACACGTGAATATTCACTCACCCAGACTCTTAAGATAACACAGATCAAAAGAATTCAACTTCCAATCAAAAACCAAATGGATAATAAATAAATTCACCAATCTTCGCCAAAACTGTGCCTGACATTGTTGGATGTATATCCAAAGGCATATTTAAGTAAGGTAGAGTCTCTATGAAGCAATATATATTAACATGTTGTCAACAAAATGCACATTATCGTACCAGATGTCACTAAACAACCTCTCGTGTCAGAAGATCCTTGAAGACAAACATCTGATGACAGCATGGTTATTTATACCTCAGGCTGGTTAATATGTTCAAGGTGTCAGAGAAGCAAAAAGAATGAAAGGATGACAGGCAGTAGCAGGAATAAACCTATTTAACCTTTAAGACAAAGTCTCATGGTTTTATGCATTTGTCCATTTGTATCTATCAAACTACCAAGATATTTTATTTAATTTTAAACTCCCAAGAGAGCATAAAAAAATCAAAAAACATAAAAAACAATCATGAGTAACTAAGTTATGTGATCTGATCATATCTATAGCATTTGTGTGTCTACATATGGTAACAGTCACTGTATATTTTCTTTTAACAACATTGCTAGATCAGGTTAAATGGGGATAGGGGTGGGAGGTGGGGAGGGCTTACCCCAGAAGAAGCTGGTCCTTGGGATCTATGGCAACAAATACAAAATCTCTCAGATAGGCCTTGGGCTTGTATCCCATCTCCAGGGCCTTCTCCTCTGTCATGATCAAACAGGCCGATGCACCATCACTCTGAAGAAGAGAAGTCAAAGCAACAAACTTTTACTTTGGAATGCATAAAAAAATGAGACTACCACAGCATTTTTGTAAAACAAGCTACGAGGAGCACTGCGATATGGACGCACAGATACAGACCCAAGGAATGGTGAAAAAGTACCTTCTTAAAATGGTACTTTAACTGCAATGATAGGAACAAATGGAAGCATGCTCTTAAAGGCATTGAAGACTTGCCCCAAACTGCGTGCGGCCATCTGAAAAAGTGTTCTTTCTGTTGTTGCAAGTGACGTTTTGTTCGTGTCGATACAAAATGCAGACAGTAATAATACGTGATACCTTAATTGTTATCTTTAGCTGGACCTGAGATGTCCATCGCTGTATCGTTTGTATACTGTGCAGTGGGTATTGACCGCAGCTGTATATACTGACTGTACACTAGTGTCTTATTACCTATGGTAGCAAGCTGTGTGTATTTTCTGGGATAGATGGTGGTGTTTAACACTTGTTACACCTCACTAGGTCAAATTACCGGCATGAGACGTTTCTTTTTGCGCGAGTCTTCACACCCTTTAAACAAGTCACAAAGATACCTTCATGACTGTGCAAGGGCGCAGTTTTTATAACAAGTCACTAGATACCCAAAGCAAGACCACTCAACCAAATTTGATGAGGTTTTTCTGGACAGAGAAATTACCATGGCTGAGTGAATGATTTGATTCTATCCAGGAAGAAAGGCTAGTAATGACTTCACTTGACCTTAAAATAAAATTGACTTGTTCATAACTCTGCAAGGAAGCTTAAATCACTTTGAATTCCCAGGGTGTGAAATATCAGTCTCAAATATAACCAAAATGAATTCTCCATTTCATTCTACTCTGAAAACATACTTTTGATGCCCCTCAGTTATATGTGTTTTAGATCTTGCATTGTTCGACTGTTCAAGTTTCTGCCTACTCAGCTGTCCCAACAATAAATAACAAACACAATGACACTCAGTTGAAGTCAACCGGAGGCTACAATATTTAAATCTTTTGTGAATTATATCAGCATCACGTGGTAAGAATCTATATTAGAATTCTCTACACATGAGTGCTGAGCATTCACCTCACATCTCATCAAGGTCCTATTAAATGCTAAACAAGATTCACTACCTATAGAATTTTCCTGAAAATGTATATAAATTTTCTTGATCATCATCAAATGTACTTTCAAAAGGAGAGCTATTATAAATTTTTTGGTTTCAGATGGCTCCAAGACAGCTTACCACAAACGATGAATTAGCTGCTGTGATGCTGCCGTGGGGTTTAATGAATGCTGGCTTCAACCTGGACATCTTCTCCATGCTAGAGACTCTGATGCCGTTGTCCCTCTCCACCACTTTTCCAGTCTTTGGTACGATGTACGTCAATCTGTCGGAAAGGTTTCCATCTTTTGTGGCGTTGTCGGCAAAGGTGTGAGATCTGATGCTGTACTCATCCTATACAGGAATAGAATAATGTTGGAAGCAATTACTGTACTCATCCTATTACAGGATATAAGAAGGTTGGAAGCTATTACTGTACTCATCCTAAACAGGGATAGAAGAAGGTTGGAAGCTATTACTGTACTCATCCTATACAGGATAGAAGAAGGTTGGAAGCTATTACTGTACTCATCCTATACAGGATAGA
>KN883140.1:63244-81298 GCA_000934455.1 Apostichopus parvimensis | reverse complement strand
AGATGATGTCTCGAAGCTACGTTTTAGGTGTAAAGACCCCTTCGCGTCGTAACTTTTATTGCTACAAGTCATAACAGGCTCGAGTGAGCATTATTACGTGTAGATTACGTCTAGAAGGAACGACATAGACGCTGATTTCGGGAATAATTTGTAAATATATATCATGATTTGCGAAAAGATACACCAGGGTAACCATATCCAAGGTCAATAAATAGCTATTATCGATCGGCTATACGCAATTACAGTGATTACGTCATCTGTTTCTCGTATCGAAGGTATACCCATAGCTTTTACCGATTGACTGGACGACAACGTGTCGAAGCTACTTAGGCTATGCTACCATGTTAGCTTATGTACAAGTGGCCTGTTGGTTTATATGGATGGCTCTCGTCTTGTATGCGCGAGATCCCGGGTTCGATTCCCCGCCAACATTTTGTCCTTTTACATTTTTTTCCTTTATCTTGATTTCCACGATTGATGAACATGCAGCATTTGCAGTGATTACGTCATCTGTTTCTCGTATCGAAGGTATACCCCATAGCTATTACCGATTGACTGGACGACAACGTGTCGAAGCTACTTATGCTACCATGTCAGCTTATGTACAAGCGGCCTGTTGGTTTATATGGATGGCTCTCGTCTTGTATGCGCGAGATCCCGGGTTCGATTTCCCGCCAACATTTTGTCCCTTTACATTTTTTCCTTTTATTTTGATTTGCACGATTGATGAACATGCAGCATTTGAATGTGTTTTATTCTAACTACACAAACGGTGTAATTTGTTTTCATGTTTTCATGCTTCGACACGATTAATAAATGGTACGATCGGTGTCGTGTCGAAGCTATCTAGTCGCCGTAAGCACACGAATTACCTATAGATGATGTCTCGAAGCTACGTTTTAGGTGTAAAGGCCCCTTTTCGTCGCACTTTTATTGCTACAAGTCAAAACAGGCTCGATTATTACGTGTAGATTACGTCTATAAGGAAAGACATAGACGATGATTTCGGGAATAATTTGTAATTATGTATCATGATTTGCGAAAAGATACACCAGGGTAACCATGTCCAAGGTCAATAAATAGCTATAATCGATCGGCTATACGCAATTGCAGTGATTGCATCATCTGTTTCTCGTAGCGAAGGTATACCCATAGCTATTACCGATTGACTGGACGACAACGTGTCGAAGCTACTTAGGCTATGCTACCATGTCAGCTTATGTACAAGCGGCCTGTTGGTTCAAATGGATGGCTCTCGTCTTATAAGCGCGAGATCCCGGGTTCGATTACCCGCCAACATTTTGTCCTTTTACATTTTGTCCTTTTACATTTTGTCCTTTTATTTTGATTTGCACGATTGATGAACATGCAGCATTTGAATGTGTTGCATTCTAACTACTCAAACGGTGTAATTTGTTTTCATGTTTTCATGCTTCGACACGATTAATAAATGGTACGATCGGTGTCGTGTCGAAGCTATCTAGTCGCCGTAAGCACACGAATTACCTATAGATGATGGTCTACTGTACTGTTTCAAGAATAAACATAATACATCTGTACGAAGATAGCTTGGCTTCTGTTACATTGGGGCTCTCTAGTACTAGGCATATAATATACAGTAGCTAGGTGTGCGCACGTCCTAAACATATACAATACCTCACTGCTACTTTGAACCGCTACTCGATTAGCGCGATTGGTACATTCTCCCAATTATTTATCTTGTCTTTTAGCTGCAGATTGGTGCGCGAGAGATATCGCTATTACACTATCACACTGCCTAAATCAAAGCGGTCTTTTACGCACTGAAAATCTGAGGTTGAAAGAGCATTTATCGTCCACTCGCAACAGGGTTAAGTGAAAATCTTTGCAAAAAATATTATACCAGTAATATATATGTATGTATGTATTTTCGATCCTCCTGCAAGCAGTAATAACAACAAACTTGTCTCAAAACTACTTAAATTGTTGTCTGGTTTGCGAATTATGACTGATTGCATGTAGGAAATGCCTTGAAGGCATTGAAGATTCGCCCCAAACCGCGTGCCGCGCTCTGAAAAAAGTTAACTTTCCGTTGCTTGCAAGTGAAGTTTTCATCTTGTCGCTACAAAATGCAGACAGTAATGAAACGTGATACCTTGTTATCTTGTATCTAGACCTGAGATGTCCATCGCTGCTATGTACGCTGTGTTGTGGGTATTGACCGTAGCTGTATGTATTGACTGTACACTAGTGTCTAATTACCGACGGTAGCAAGCTATGTGTGTATTTTCTGGGATCGATGGTGGTGTCTTACACTTCTGTTACACCTCATACGAAACTAGGTCAAATTACCGGCATGAGACGTTTCTTTGTGAGCGAGTCTTCACACCCTTTAAGAAAGAATTTGAGGAGATGTTTGACAAGCTTAAGTACAGGTATTCTGACACGAAATATTTAAAGAAATGCTTATTGTTAGTAGTTTACCTGCATGCATTTCTTTTACCATGCAGGCGTTGCCTGCGCATAACCAAGCCGTCGTGATATCGACATAATTTTTTTTTTTAATCGGTTGAGAAATTAATACATGAACACAACTTATTCATGAATGCCTTTAAAACACATTACGTATTTCGTTAGGTCAAACCGTTCCCTATCATAAATTGTTATTTTAGATTTAAATGATGCTTTCGCTGTATGTTTGTACGTGCTCCATGACGGTTGTGAACAATCTCCGCACATGAAAACTTCCCGTACATAATGCACGTGCAGATAGCGAACCATTCTATACAGTTAATTCGCACTGAGATCAGTCATTGATAAAAATCTAACAAGGCGACAGTTTATTTTCGTAAACGGCGCATAGCTATTACTCCATCATAACTACATCCAAACCTGAAGTTATTATTTGGCACTGAATCTCGAAAATTGCAAAAAACGACGGAAAACTTCCAATAGCACCACTGTATGTACAAAGTGTACACCTTTTTGCACGCAATGTATGTAGCGAGAATGTGCAGCTCAATAGACGTGATGACGCCTATGCAACTTTGTTCGCGGGAATTTTATTTGATTCTACGGATGTCTATAAGCTACTTTCCAATTGCCAACAGCCTCCTGTTCTTATAAGGCGTAACGCACATGTTATCTGATAGGCTGGTCGGTGAGAGGTACGGTAACTATAAAACAAGGTTTCCACAATTTGGCGTCTGGTGACTCCAATTGACCTTTGACCTCCATAAAAAGCAACATACTCCTTGTACTGAACGTGTCACAACTGCATCCTAAATATGAGATTCGTCCAACCTTCCCTTCTTGAGATATCGTGTTTACAAGGTTTTCACATTTGACCCCTAGTGACCCCAAATGAATTTTGACCTCCACAAAAACAATAGACTTCTTTTTCTTAACGAGGTACTCCTTCACACGAGATGCGAGATTGATCCAAGCGTTCCTTCTTGAGATATCGTGTTTACAAGGCGTCACACACACACACCCGCACACCCATACGCCATCATGAATGCAAAGGTTACGATTATCATCGAACCAAAAAGGAGAGAACATACTCCATGTCCGATGGTTTAAATTTTGTACGATCACCACCCGACTACAACGTTCACTACAACGACTGTTTTAGAGTCTACACAAACACAAAACACCCCTCTCTTAATAGTGGAACATACCGACCGGCAACGGGCGGGGTGCGTGATTTTTTTCCCAGGATGGTTGTGGGTAATTAACATAAAGTAGGCGTGTTCAATGCATTCCTGTACAATGCGACTGCTTAGTGTATACAAACCAGACAGGGTTTGGAGCAGGCATGGTTTGATCGCATTTAAGTATAGTATCACGTAGATGATGTGGTCTGCCGTACGTGTGTCTTGTACAGGTAGGGATATCCATGGCACAAGCTTGAGAGGACCAAACTCCCTGGCCTTGGCCCTGCGTGGGTGTTGTATTGATTCTGTGCACAAGTCCGTAATACAGGTCAAGGGGACCAGGGAACAATCATCATTCTTCATAGTCAAGTTTCGTTTACCTGTAGCCTTGGGAATGCATCCAGGTTTTCATATGGAAAGGTCCATGTTATTTTGCTCTCCGTCATGGCGAACTAGGACTAGGAACTAACAAAAACCGATGCCCATATCCAGTCGACGTACGTGTGATTCGCACTAGCCTTATAATAAGTCATATAGGCTAGGCTAGTACAGTGCATGCACGCGATATCCAAGTTGTTGTGTGATGTACGAAGCATGGTACGGTATTTGTAACAATAGCAGTATAGTACAGTGCATAGGTCATACCAAACTTTCCTGAAGTAGGCCTACTGCACATGTGCACTGATTGAGACTCACCTCCTTTATGTTAATTACCCACAACCATCCTGGGGAAAAAATCACGCGGGCGGGGTCATGATCCGGATTCTCAAAGTAAAGAAGGGTGGAGGAAAGAGAGAGTATAGGGGGTAGGAAGAAAATGGAAAGAGATAGATCAAACTGGGAAAGAAAAGAAATGTTCTTTAATATTTGAAAGAAGAATAAAAGTCGACCTCGAGTCCGAAAAAAAAAAAAAATAAGGAGATACGATCGATTATGAGATTATTTGACGATTCTTTATTATGGCGTTTACATACACTAAATTATAAAAGGATCAAAAACAAAGATTTTTTTTTACCTATCATAAATGGCCGATAAAATGAAATCTATATACAGTAAATATGACTAGATAATAGTTAGAGAGAGAGAGAGAGAATAATGCATTCAAAATCAACAATTTACTTGCAAATAATGAACAATGGTTGTCATGACGATTTTCAACATGCTGTGATGTTTCATATGAACAATTTTAACCTGGCCACAAAAAAATAATAATTAATTAATAGTTGTGGGGCATTGATGTTCCAAACAATATTGACTGTAGCTTATTACAGACTCACACGTACCCTAATGATACTGGAAACTTTTTGAACCCTAACGAGACTGCAAACTTTTTTTTCTTTTTATGATTGTGATCATGATAACACTGACAAATGTTTTGTTGCAAACGAATTTCATTTAAAAAAAAAGAATTTTTATGATCAAAATTTGAGAGCATTGTGCTATTATTAAGAGGTCTTAAAATGACCTATGGATCCTACACGATATTCAGTAACCATTACTGTTGACTACAGTTTAAGTTAGGGTTAACTTTTATCTCACACTTCTTAACGACATAGCTCGCATAGGTCATATATCGTACAAAAAGAAGTGTTTAAATGAGTAATTTTGACTCAATTTTCCAGAACTTCAAAAACTTTCTACACCTAGTCTTGGGGGTGGGGGGGGGGGGCTTTTCCATTTCCTTACTTTTTCTAGAATATCTGCTCTTCCCAGACTATTCCCTGTCCCCATAAAGTGTGTGAAATCATCATGCACATATGTAATACCTACATGAGAGGACATGATCATCACAGTCCACACAAACATTGTGTTAACAAGTCCTTCCCATAGCTCCACACTGTACATGGGACAGCATAAGGCCATGTAATGTGTCTCAATATCTGCTCTTCCCAGACTATTCCCTGTCCCCATAAAGTGTGTGGAATCATGCACATATGTTATACCTACTTGAGAGGACATGATGCTCACAGTCCCCACAAACATTGTGTTAACACGTCCTTCCCATAGCTCCACACTGTACATGGGACAGCACAAGGTAATGTAATGTGTCTTCACAATGCATCATACTTTTCCAATAGTTCTGTAATAGCTATGTTTAGTATCTAAGTATTTTTTTATTGTAATATCTACAAGGGAATGATGAGTACACTTTGGGTATATATGAACAGTATGTAAAAAAAAAAAGTTACTTTATGCATGTGATATCATGGGAAGGTAATGTTATGTGTATTCTCCCATATGTAACTAATGCCACAGTTCTGTAAGCTACTTATGTATTACCTATATGGTAGGACAAACATGCTTAGTGTACACATGAATTGTAGGTAAAAAAAACTCACTTCGTTTGTATTTGACATACATACCATACAGTTGGTACAGTTACACACATTATGTAACACCTACTTGAGAGGACAAGTTTTGTGTCCACAGTAAGTACAAATACTTCTGTATTTTGACATACATTGTGTGTACAAACAAGTAAACAGGTTACACTACGCAAACAGCAGTATTTCCCTGTATGCTGATTGCATACAAAAAGGGTGGCCTCTAAGTGACATCAAATCGAGGACATATCGCTGCCCACTTCACGAGATTATAAAGTAATGACCATGGGTACTTGTCGAGAAACCGATATCTAAAAAAAGACTTGAGACAAAACCTTGAAATTTACATATTCCACTTGATTTTAATACCTTTAAAATGTTAACAATTTAAATAAGCACAATTCATAACAATGATTATGAATTTGGAAAAGATATTTTAACCGTACTGAAATTGTACTTATCTGTACATTTGCAGATGTACCTTTCTTTATAGAAACGGGTTCAGGTAACATACCAGTACATAGTTTGAAGATTACGAAACTCAATGATTCTGTCATTATCGAATGCAAATTCTTTCTTTCCGTAGAAATGTCAGACATACATACGTCCAGCGAGAGGTCTAGCTGGATGGAGGTCAGCGCACCACATTAGGCATCTGGCAACCCATTAGGCATGAATCCTGCCATCTGCGTGATACATATGGATATGGGGACCAGTCTCTTAGTGCTGGCACTGAACTGTGTTGTACACTGTGCACAATTTACCATGCATATGTTGAGTTGCATACCTGTGGGCAGCCATCTTGTATGCCAGGGGACGATACACAAGACATGCATGCACAAAACCCTTCACACAGTACACTCAATGCTATCCTAACATATCTGTCCGTATAATTTTTTCTGAACCTATCCATCATCCTGAGAGAGACATGAATCACTTAGAAGATAGTGAGTCTGCATAAACTTTGGATACATAGAGACTACACTGTATATAAGGTATACACACAGAGTGGGATGCACTGTACACCACCTATTTGTACAGTAGGACACTAGCATGCAGCCATTTTCTATCTTGAAAATACTTTACAGTCTGTAACATTGGGAAACATACAATGCATGGCATATAAAATTGGATACAGAAAGGAAGTTGGGTACACATTAATGTACAGAATGTTAGTTTGAATGTAGTCACTTGTGAACAGTATGTGGCACTTACAAACTTCCATAGCTCCAGAGAAAGAGACACATTGCCAATGTGTTACATATGGCAAGGAATAACCAATTTTTTCTACACTGTACTGTCATGTCCCACTTCAGAGTACTCCTATTGTCAGTATGAGCAGTATGAATATCTGTTTATATATCAGATAAAGGTAAGGAACTGTTCGTACTAGCAGCATGAGTGCTTCGAAGCATGATATGAGAGGACAGTTTAGAGTGGTATTAGCATTAGAATCAGATAAAGGTTAGGAACTGTTTGTACTGTCAATATGAGTGCTTTGAAGCATGATATGAGAGGACAGTTTAGAGAGGTATTAGCATTAGAAAACAGTCACAACTGGCTGTATAGGGTACCGTTACGCTAAATGCTACACAAAATAGGCCACTTGCTATGAATGTGCAAACCAGATGTTTAACCGGTTTGTATGAATGTGCAAACCAGATGTATTGTACACTGTTGGTTTGTACACTGGAACCATAGTATAATATATGTGACAATTATTCAGAGCCTGCCACACAATATTTAAATTAATTTTTAAGTCACTTTTTTGTTTTTATCGATAATTGGTAGGAAGAATGTTAATAATACTATTTTTACAAATATAGCTAGAAAAAAAATCCCAATGTATATGGCTACAGTACAATATTCAAATTTAATTCATTTATTCAACCGGAGAGTAAACCGTGGTTTGAATTTTAAGCGTATGACCATTTTCTTTAGGAGACGCACAATTCACGTTGCACAAATTGGGAGGGATGTGAAAATATTTTGCCTTCCGTTTATATGCTTCAGATGTGGAAAAATGCCACAGGTATCAAAGAGATTTTGACTAAAGACACACCTTTAGAAATAAAATGCAAACTTATTAAAAAAAAAAAAATTGATCTGCTATGACAATTTTAATACTGGTAATATATTTGTCTTGCAGTGTCACCCACGTCTCATTGAGTTTTGTAATAAATATGGAACCATAGCATATCCAAACTGGGATGAATGGGCAGTAATAAGGTTGAGAACTTTTGTTTTGGAGCGAATGTCTTGTCTGTGTTTCAGTGATGCTTAACGCTACGTTAATTATTAGCTTATATTTGAATAATTAACGATGCCTTTACTCTCGTTCACCTCCACTTAAACCCATTGATATGCGAAACGTCCAAAAGTCATGGTTGTGGATCCGCAACCCCCCCCCCCACCCTCTCCATTCCCCCTTTCGTTAATCATGTCAATTTTATTCATGCATCTCCCTTTGCTGTGGCAATCATTTTAATTATCAAAAACTCTCCCCCTTAACCACCCCTCCCCCCCCCCCACCTCAGCATAAAAAATTCTTCCTTGCTTAAGCCCCCTTCAAGTTTATTCATTAAAATGAAATGCTGCTTACCAGTGCCAGAAAACTGACCTACAGTATTTCACTTATCCAAAGTACCCCACCACTATGTTACCACAGACAAATCTTTTGTAAAAAACCTAAAATGAAGTCTATTCGCTCTCATCTGAATGTCACAGCTAACAAATAATAACGTCCCTCTCTCAACCAGTTAGCTGATAAAGCTGTAACAACATACGAAACCACTGCTAGATTGTAAGAACATACAAACCATTCCTCTCATATCATGCACTATTTTAGAGTTAAAACAGGGATACCAGGGTGGTCGGGGGGAGGGGGAGGATTTAAACTGCTTAGAAGATCATTCTAGGAACAACACACTACAATGAACAGTATACGATGGAAACGGATCGAAGAGTAAAAAAACGAATGTGCAAAATAAGTCAAAAACTACTCAAAGTTTTCACTGCAGAAATATATGTGCAGGCACCTAGCCAGGATTTCTAGTGACTTACTTTTTTCTATGCTCCTGCTGGAAGTTACCCCATTCTTGGTTCTGGGGAGGTGTGTTTCCACTGTTAATGGGAACGGGAGGAGGCATGACCCACAGGGAAATTTTTAACTTAGGAACAAATTCCTGAATTCTATAGATAAATTTTTATGCTCCTTAATCTAAATGACCAAAATGTTTTGTAGATATCTTTTTTTCTTGTGTCAATTTTTGTAGGACACAAACATAAACAGGTAACATGGAAAGCTGTATTACTTTAAGGAGCCAAAAAAAAAATGGAACTTTGAGAGTAATTTTGTCTGAAACCACAACCACATACCTGGTTATTTGCCTGCACCATGTAACAATAAGGTTTATTTCATTGTACCACCAAACATTTTACTTAGATTTTTCAATTTTACTTATCTTCGAATGGTCTGCGAAGTCAATTGACTTCGTCCTTTTCATTACATACTTACATTTAGATCTTATATAAAAATATTACAGAGAAAACTGTCACATTAAAAGAGGGGGAGAGGGAGGGGGAGGGGGAGAGGGAGGGGGAGGGGGAGAGGGAGGGGAGGGGGAGGGGGGCAATCAGTAATGCTGAAGCCTACTTGAGGGGAATTTCCACAGACTCACTAGTTATTTTCCATATAACACTCAAGTATACAAAAAAAAGAGAAAAGTTAAAGGAAAAAAGAAAGAGGGCAATAATAAACAATGGGATTTCTTTCAAAACAATTCCATTGGTAAGACAGGCTGTTGATCCGTAAAAAAAAAAAGTCTGTCATTCTTTCATCAATCGACTTTCCATCCGTCCTCAAAGACCTTCACAAAATTTGTTACCACGCCATGTGTCATTATAAGCTAAACCCACTGGACAGGAGCACAAAGTGAAATGGCAACGTTCAACCTGTCTATCTATCTTTCTGTCTGTCCGTCCTCGGTTCTTTCAAAACATTCTCCTGCCATTAGGCATCGCTCACAGTCCAAAATTGCAAACCTTTCTCAAAAGTTCAAACCATTTTTTTTCTTCTTTTTTTTCCGAAATATTAACAAATGGCTCCACCCCTGTTGCCATAGTAACCCATCCAGCAAGAATTCCATAGTTTAACTTGGTTACCACTTCGAGCGTCTTACTTTCTCTTCAAACACACGCACAGATTTATATCACTGATTGCAACTCCACAAGCGAAACGTATTAAAACCTTCCTTCCCGGAATGCATGGTCCACACATTGCACCACTCCAAAAATCTCCAAGGGACACTGAAGAGAAAAACGAGGATTCCTACGCTGTTTCATAAAGCAGTTGCTGAAATCTCTCCAGGGGGGGCAGCTTATGAGATGAATTTAGGTCGATTTGGTCGATCTCGTGACCGGCATTCAACAGCCCCCTCTCCTCTCATGGTCCACGTCCAACAGAAGAAAGCGTACAGGTCGGACAACAAAACGAATCAAAGTTCCGGGAAAACAAAAGAACAAACAAGGAGACACACGCTATATAACAGCAGTTCTTACACCGAATATGTGCGTGACCAGAAAAGGGCAGAAGAAAATGGCTAAAGTAAGAGGTTAAATGTTTCACTGTTCTCCATAGTGTTTTTGTGGAGATTTTTTTCAATTTTTTTTTTTTAGACATGATTGTTGTCTTGGAATTTCACAAAAAAACTTCTTTTTCTCTCTCGTTTCTCTGTTCCTCTGCATTTTTTCTCGTTTTCTCTTATATTTTTTGTTTTTGTTTTTTTGATTTTCATCAAAATATACAACACTTCCTCATTCGCTTCCCGTTTTGTTTCTTGCTACTGGCGTTTCGTCTTTCCTTCTGCAGATGACAAACGAGAAATGAAACAAAAGCTAATTAGGCATCAGATTTATCAATTGTAATCAATTATTTAATCAAGTAATTGATTGTTTTCGATGTACGCATTTATTCTATGTATTAATTACGTATTTAATTGATAACAATTACACCAAAACCAATTCGCTGGTCCTGTTTTAAGCAATTTTCAAAAGTGGATTTTTATTGGACTCATGATAACTTTTAAGGTCTTGATAGCCCCATTAATTACATATAATGTGCATTAGTAAAGGGCTACATTTTGCAACACAATATATTATTAGAATTTGTCAACTTTTTAAATATCAAAAGGCCTATCAGTCAAAGTGGCTGAAATACCTAGTTTAGCAGTTTAACAGACTGCTGAGGCAGCAAGTCAGAAGCAACATTAAGATTACCACAAAATATATATACTCAGTTTTTATCTTTAAAATAAGATGATTTAAATGCATTCATGAAAAAGCTTTGAATACTCTGGCTCTTATCGATGGAACAAGTTACCAGATCACATTCGAACATGCTCTAAACTTTCTACATTCAAAGGCTACTTTAGGCCCCTTTTTTTCACTTGTTCTTTTGTAAATTAATCTGCTTTCTTTGTAAAGCGCCTTGAGCAGTGACTTTTGTCTACTGATTTGGCGCTATATAAGTCTCATTTGTTATTATTATTATTATTATAAAAAAAAAAGTATGTCTCAGTCAATTCTTGAGCAAGTTTTTGTCAACATTTGAGTCAAATCAGATGAACTCATCTATGGTCAATGGAATGTGTTAAAGGGACATTCAGAAGGCTGACAACTGGAAAGGTTTCTGCATCATTTCGGTCAAACACCCGTCCACCCCCTCCCCCCTCCCTACCCCATCCTCATAACACTTTGTAAAGTGAAGATATGATTTTTTTATTTCATATCCTGTTACATTTTGATAATCCATCTGGCTGGCAACAGCAGTGTTAATGATGTCCTCATGGTCATTCAGCTAACGATCTTTTTGTTTTTTCTTTGTTATACTAAACTCATATATTCAGAGGAAAATAATACCCCTGCAGGAAATTATCTCATTCTGATGCCGTTCTCAATACGGAAAACATTGACGACTAAAATAAAATCATTCCAAGGTTAAATCAACAAGATCATAATAACAGAGTCAAGCTTTTGAAAAACATTTGCCCGTTATGAAATCACAGACAGGTTAACTCCGATCTGCTGGGTGAAGGAAATGGGCATTGAGCCAATCAAAAAGGATTAACGTCAACCGACCATTCATTCTCGGCCAATCAGAAAGGCTTTCATTTAACCAACCATTCAAATCTCAAGTTAAAGGAAGCTAATCACAAATGACATCTCCATCCATTCTTTAGCCCAGGGATTTTTTAACATGGATGTACTACGGTAAAGGACACAAAGGTATAGCTTTATACATCTATGAATCCAAAATTCATATGAATATGTAATCTTTCATATGAATATGTAATATTTCATATGAATATGTAAATTCATATGCATATGTAATATTTCTCATTAAAGGAGTATTCCTGAGAAGTAAACTCACATCTTTCCTTATCTCTCTTACAAGTGTGTAGAAGGCGTCATCCTGTAGAAAAAAAGAAAATTATAGAAAGTTCAATAAACTGACAGTTTCATTTGAATAGATTCATTCAAATTTATGACGTTCTTACTTCAACAGTTTTTTAGTGCAACTATGACACCCAAAGCCATGTTTGTTGCTGTACAATGCACATTAATCTAATGAGTTTTTAATGTATGATGTTATTACAAAAAATTAAAAATTATAGTGATTACTGCCTGTCTATAGGCTGTACACATACAGAACAAGCTATTGTATTGTTGTTTTCCAAATAAGAAATAAAATTAAGAGCCATTTTGGTTGTTGTTCAGTAAAATCACATATTTTCTGCCACTACAGTAACATACATGCTAATCGACCGCTAGGTAACTTTTAACAGATTTTCCCATTTCCAGTCATGAATTAATGCAGACTGTTCGCATAGGAATATGTATACATATGTTGATAGAAATGGTGGTTGCTATGGCAATCATCACAGACTTTTGGATGTTAAGCCACAAGTCTATATTGACAAGAAAATTATATATGACGAATAGCGGAAATCTGCGATTATTGCTGCTTAGGTTATTAATAAAATTGCATCCCCAAGAATTGACAAAGACCAAGCTAGGAATGGACGACTTTTATTGAAATTGCTTTTATATGGCGCCCTCATGCGGGCTAGAAAACGATACTAAATTTACCACTGTACTATTTTCTGTTTGCTATTGTAGCACAAATGTTAAGCTACTGTTCCTGAAGTGGAAAACTCAGCACTCCTGGAACATGAGGGTACTTTACAAAACAAAAATGATGTAAGAATCCCTGATGGTTGTTTTATCTTCTTGTTTTTTCAAACTTTTTTTCAAATGTTATTCTTGTTTTAATTGTGTCTAGTGAGGTGACCATCCATCACGACAGTGAATTTGCCACATTTCAGGTTCTGATATTTTGCCAGATATTCCCGACCCCCCTGGCGTGATATATGTTCACAGCAGATTCTGTAATGAATTGCTGTTTGGGTATGAACAAAACCTCCATAATACTTGAAAGAGACCACCAGGCCACGAAAGTTTACATTCTTTCGAACTGCTTTAGTGTCTCCTCCCTGGTTAGAACAAACCTTGCTGAATTTCCTTCAAAAACATATCTTATAGTACTGCCTATATCCTACGATTGTAAAGGAAGTGAGCAACTCTGCACTCCCGATACATAACAGTACTTTAAAGAGAAAACGAGAAGAAGAAAAGGCTAGGAAAGTTTGCTATGGCGCCCTCATTCATACTAATTAAGGCACAAAATACTCACGACTCCCTGTCTTGTCTTCGCTGATGTTTCGATGTAAGGGGTATTGTAACTCTTGGCTAAATTGGCAGCTTGTTTGCTATCCACCGTCCAGGACGGAAGATCGATCTTATTACCTACCACTGGAAAGAGACAAAAGAAAAGACAAAAGGTCTATTGTTAGAAAAGACAAATATATATTAAAACAAAGAAATCTTCTTATCTTGGGCGAACAATCTGTACCTTTCCACCGTCCAGGACGGAAGATCAATCTTATTATCTACCACTGGAAAGAGACAAAAGAAAACAGACAAGGGTCTATTGTTAGGAAAGACAAATATATATTTAAACAAAGAAATCTTCTCATCTTGGACGAACAATCTGTACCTTTCCACCGTCCAGGAGGGAAGATCGATCTTATTACCTACCACTGGAAAGAGACAAAAGAAAAAAGACAAAGGTCTATTGTTAGGAAAGACAAATATATATTTAAACAATGAAATCTTCTTATCTTGGACGAACAATCTGTACCTTTCCACTCTCCAGGACGGAAGATCAATCTTATTACCTACCACTGTGAAGAGACAAAAGAAAAAAGACAAAGGTCTATTGTTAGGAAAGACAAAGATATATTAAAACAATGAAATCTTCTTATCTTGGACGAACAATCTGTACCTTTCCACCGTCCAGGACGCCAGATCTTGTTACCTACCCCTAGAGGGAGGAAAACACAAAGGCCTCTTGTCAGGAATGACAAAACATTTGACCAATGAAGTCTTATCTTGGATGAAAAACCCGTAGCTTGAAGAAATCTGGTTGCCTCTGTGAACGGTAGATTCGGAAAGAAGAGGAAGTGGGCGGTGCCAGTGAAGTAGGCCCTGCCCATGAAGAGGGTGGTGCCCATGAAGAGGGTGGTGCCCATGAAGTGGGGGCGCAGTGCTAAAACGTTCCAATCATGTAGTTTAGGTAGATAGGAAAGTGCATATGTTGACTGGGAGAGAGGTAAGCATGTACATTTTAAAGAGGATGGCAACTGATATAAGGAAAGGCAAATCTTTACAAACATGTACAAAATAGTTACATCTGAGTCCTGAGGTTTTCAAGTTCTTTGATTTTTTCTAAACTTTGTTTTGTCTTTTTCTCCTCCCTTACCAAATCAAAGTGGCCTCTTAAACAGGCACAATGGATAATTTTTCCCTTGCATGTTTTCATCTAAAGCCTCTTTTAGGATCGGTTCTTATCAAGGTCTTCAGTCTTGGCATAGTGCGCTAGATAGAATGATAGCTTCAATAGGAAGAGGACATGGGCCTGGGACACATCATCAGCCACAATGCCAAAAAAAAGGTTACCATTTGTTGGAAAAAGTGGATTAAGAAAAGTGGTGTAAGTCTTCCATGTGTATATATAAGGACACAGGAAAGAGAGGAATTAAATTAAGAGTTAAAGTTGTTCAGACTCTGAAAATTGTTTTAGTTTTTATCTCTCTCTCACAGTTTCTGTAAATACAAATGCTTCCCAGAAATGAAAAGGGTTGTCACATTCGACAATTAAATACTCCGTGTGGAAAGATGCCTAACAGTAGTGTAAAGCTGTAAGACGTTTGTTGAAGTTTTCACCGTGACCGGCAAATATTGATTTTTAGACCGATACCGAAAACTACTTCTAAGCATTTCCATTTCTTCCTTCCTTCTTGCTTTCTGTACAACAAATAAAAACACTACCGATGCAAAGTGAAAATGATAAAATACTTAAAGAAGCTGAATGAAAATACCCCCATGTGACTTGTAGGAAGTCAGTTACCTTGATGACGTTAGCGATTTTATGAGTAATACCACTTAAAGGGAGTGAAGACTCACGCACAAAGAAACGTCTCATGCCGGTAATCTGACCTAGTTTCGATGAGGTGTAACAGAAGTGTTAGACACCACCATCGATCCCAGAAAATACCAAACACAGCTTGCTACCGTCGGTAATTAGAATCTAGTGTACAGTCAATACATGCAGCTACGGTCAATACCCACAACACAGTGTACATAGCAGCGATGGACATCTCAGGTCCAGATGAAAGATAACAAGGTATCACTGTATTACTGGCTGCATTTTGTAGCGACAAGAAGAAAATTTCTCTTGCAAGCAACGAAAAGTTAACTTCTTTCAGAGGGCGGCAAGCGGTTTGGGGCGAGTCTTCAATGCCTTTAAAAGGCATTTTCTACTGGGATCATCCACTCAGAGAAACCATTATAAATATTCATAGTCCATTATAAATATTCATAGTCCATTTCACATATTCATGACCATTTGAATCGTTCATGACCTGTTTAAAGTGTCAGTTTGTATACTTTGGTTTATTTGTGTACCTTTGTTGATTTTTTGGAGGGCGGGGATGGAGGAGAAATTTGGTTTTGTTAGACAATAACATGTGAGATTTTTCCTTGGCAGGGTTTACCACAAAGTTTGAAACTGGCAAAGTGCTGTTAAATGTCAGTTTGGTATTATTATTCTTCTTTCTCCCAAAGAAAGAAAGGGCAAAATATCCTTGTGACACAGGATGTGTTGCGCTGCAATAACTTGACCTTTGACATCTGGCATTTGTGTTGTTATGTGCTGACAGGAAGCACTGTATGATCTGTTTTGCACATTTGAGAAATGTATAATAGTCATAAAAGCCATTTTTGTTCAGAAAAAGTGAAAAAGGGAGAAACCTTTGAAATTACACTCATGGCTAGAAAATTAACAAATAATTAAGCCATTGAGCAACCATCATTTTATCCTTGGCATACTAGCCAATTCCACACGAAAATATAGAAGAATAACTCTATGTGGGGTTGGTCAGCCATTTCCAACAATTTCATTATCCCAACAGAGAATTGCATTGCTCAGAAGCAAGAAAAGAAAATAAAGTAAAAAAAGATATCTATGATTGGAATTTGGATGGACAGGCACATCCTACTAGAACATTTCACAACACATTAGGGGACTGTCTCTCAGGTGTTCCGAAAGATACCTGCTTTGATTCTCGATGAGAGACAAACCTATCTGCCTCCTCCGTGTCAACTGATTACCGGGTCAATCTGGACACGGTCAAGCGAGAGTGCAGAGTTTATGAGGAGACAGGTGTTAAGGAGGAAGTGAAGTAAATTCATCAAAGCCTATCCAGTTTTGGGTAATTCATACTTTAAAGGATTTGGTCAAATTAAAAAAAAATCAAAAAAAAGCTGATCTGTTTTACGAGTTGGTATTTGCATTCTGCTGCAAATTTAACCTCCAGGTTGTTTTAAGGACGTTTAAGGATGTTTCGATCTTTTCCCACCTCATCTGCATACATATGAATTATTCATGAGACTTACAGACCATGGGGACTTCATCTGCATCTTTAACCCTCTTGATCTGCTCTCTGTAAGAGTTGACGTCTTCGAATGACTTGTCGTTGTTCACTGCAAACACACACAGGAAACCTTCCCCAGTCCTCATGTACTGGTCTCGCATTGCACTGTGGGTAGAAACACATATGAAGAGATTCACGTACAGATTCCCGTTCTCATATGGCCTGTCAGATGATGATGAGTAACAGCAAGTGAAACCCTCACTCATAAACTAACACCTAGTGAGTCACTCATTTCAGTAAGTGACAGCAATTGGATCACTCGTTCATAAAGTAACAAATCACTCATTCATAAAGTGACAGCAATCAAATGATGCATTCATCAAGTGACAGCAAGCAAACGACTCATTCATAAAGTAACAGCAACGCATCCCCTACTCATAAACAGGTAGTGAGTCACTCATTCATAAAGTGACAGCAATCGAATGATGCATTCATAAAGTAACAGCAAGCAAACGACTCATTCATAAAGTAACAGCAACACATCCCTCACTCATAAACAGCTAGTGAGTCACTCGTTCATAAAGTGACAGCAATCGCATGATTCCTTCATAAAGTGACAGCAAGCAAACGACTCATTCATAAAGTCACAGCAACGAATCCCTCACTTATAAACAGCTAGTGAGTCACTCATTCATAAAGTGACAGCAATCGAATGATGCATTCATAAAGTAACAGCAAGCAAACGACTCATTCATAAAGTAACAGCAAGGAATCCCTCACTCATAAACAGCTAGTGAGTCACTCATTCATAAAAAGACAGCAATCGAATGACGCATACATAAAGTGACAGCAAGCAAACGACTCATTCATAAAGTAACAGCAACGAATGCCTCACTCATAAACAGCTAGTGAGTCACTCATTCATAAAAAGACAGCAATTGAATGACGCATACATAAAGTGACAGCAAGCAAACGACTCATTCATAAAGTAACAGCAAGGAATCCCTCACTCATAAACAGCTAGTGAGTCACTCATTCATA
>KN883140.1:37473-63194 GCA_000934455.1 Apostichopus parvimensis | reverse complement strand
CATACATAAAGTGACAGCAAGCAAACGACTCATTCATAAAGTAACAGCAAGGAATCCCTCACTCATAAACAGCTAGTGAGTCACTCATTCATAAAGCAACAGCAATCGAATAATTCATTCATAAAGTGACAGCAACTGAATCACTCGGTCATAATGTAACAGCGATCACAAACCACTCTGCCATAGTGACAGAAATCAGGTCACTCATTCTTCAGTGACTGCAATGGAATGATGCATTCAGAAAGTGACAGCAACTAAATCATTCGGTCATAATGTAACAGCGATCAGATCACACACGATTCATAAAGTAACAGCAAGCAAACCACTGTACCTAGTATTCATAAATCAACAGCAATGGAATCACTCACTCATATAATAACAGCAAGCCAGAACAGGAAGTGATTTAGAATGGCAGACACTAGACATACTGTATGACTAAAACTAGTTTTGTTATGAGTCAAGTTAAGAGTTGCTACTATATAAAGCAACAGTACTTTAACAAAACGTGCTTTACATGAAAGCCATTAGAGATACATAAACTCATTAGGAAGTCTTTGTCTCGAGTTACACATTAATAAGGTAACAACAAGCAAGAAGTGAAAACGCTACCCATAGTCCATGACGGTATGGAAGGAGGGCAACGTGGGCAGTGACCCATATCTGGGTCAGTGAGGGCGCAAGACTAAAATGTTGCTCTGTTTAGGTACGTCAGTTCGGTGGAAAATGATGATTGGTGATGGGCAGGAGGCAAGGGCAGAGTAAAATGAAAGTCTTTCAGGTGAAGGTATACATGTGAGAGAGCACTCCTACTAAGTTGTATGGAACACTCTGTGCTCTCAATGTGAAGTATTGATAACAACTTTATATAACAAATTACAAATTGAGCTTCATTCTGATAAATTTTTGGCCTATTCAATATTTCCAATTTAATGGTGCCCATGGAATCTCTTTAGCCAGGAGACCTATTTTGCTATTTCGGGCAATGGTGGTGGTGTTGTAGATCCCCCACCCCTCCCACAATCCCCTCCCCCATCCCTTCCCAACTCAACCCTCCATATCCAATACCTGTATTCTTCTTGACCTGCTGTATCTAGAATATCTAGCAGACACGTCTCTCCCCCCACCACCCCTCCCACAATCCCCTCCTTCCCGATCCCTTCCCAATTCAGCCCTCCATATCCAATACCTGTATTCTTCTTGACCTGCTGTATCTAGAATATCTAGCAGACACGTCTCTCCGTCGATAACTACTTGCTTTCTGTAAGAATCCTCTGCAAAAGAAATAACAAAAGTGAAAGAGAAGATGATTAAAATGAAGGACGTGAAACCACTCTAGAGGCAAAACAGGCAGGAAAACCCGGGAATACAGTACCCTAAAACTCTACCAAAACGCCCAAGATGAAACGCCTACTCATCTGACAATCTTCATGTACAGTATTGATAGATGCTAATCGATGGAAACTACTTTGAGGATTCTTGGATGGAGTCCAAAAAGATTTCGAATTGTAAAATAGGGAATCACAGAAAACTTCTTAAATTTCTGAGCCTCTGACAATTTTTTTCTACACTGTAGTGTCATGTCCTGCTTCAGAGCACTCGTATTGTCAGCATGAGCAGTATGAATATCATGTTTCTATTAGATCAAGGCTAGGAACTGTTTATACTGACAATACCAGTGCTTTGAGAGCATGATATTGGTGGACAGTTTAGAGAGGTATTAGCATTAGGAAATTGTCGCAACTGGCTGGTTTTAGTACTTCACCAATGAATATTCATGAGCGTAATTACCATTTTGTATCGTAACACTAGGCCTGCCCTTTTCTGCACGTACCACAGTTGGAGACAGGGGAGCAGCCTACTGTATTACCCTGTCTTCACGATTTTACAGAGTTTTGAAAAACCGTTGTAGGCTAGGTAGATATAGTGCATAAGTAGCATGGAGACAGGTAAGTATCGTCGTTCGTAAATATTTGATACTCCAGAGTTCCACACTATACAAGGGTTCACTTCCTTGTCCGTGAATTACTACTCACCCACAAGGTTTCACTTAAAATTAGAGAGACCAACAAGCTCATACAGTTACCACGGTACCAGGGGATTCTAAATTGTATGGTAAATGTAATACATGTATATAAACCAACCACACATGTTGATCATCATGAGTCACCCAGTGTGTAAACAACAAACCAACACATCTGCTAACCATCAAACCCCCAATTAATATCCAAAAACCCAAACATAATTTGCTGCCAAAATTTCACAAAATTTATTTTCAGTATACCCTCCTCCTGCCTGGTTTGGTATATGAAGAGGCCAAGTCAGTCAGTCAATCAGTGAGTCAGTCAGTGAGTCAGTCAGTGAGTCAGTCAGTCGTATTCGTGTTGCGCCGTGAATAATTTCAGCAACAATTGTGACCATTTTGTAAGCCTTTTTGAAATCCACTGATTGTACTGTGGGATCCAGATAACGAGCGCAAGGTTCAGCGACTGTGCCCATTTCTACTGTACATACATAGCTGCACACAGTTTGACTTTACAGCCTAGAATGTAATGTGAGTCTACGCTACTGGATATTATATTTGCTTTAGGGGTGACAAGAATTTTGATTATCGAGATAAAGCAACTTTTATCAAACAAAGAAAGGGAAGATCAAATATATATTGATAACACAACAATATGAAAAAAGGTTATAACGTCGGTAAATCCACAACCGGGGAAGAACCCCATAGTGTACTGTATTGAAAGCAGGCAAAAAGCATATTGACTTTCCAAACAAAATAACCAGAACTGTATGCAAACAAACAAGCCGGGGATACATTCCAGTTAAATGTGGAAAAGATTTTTTTCTTTGAAAAAAAAAAAAAGGCTCTTCAAACATTGCAGTTTACTTGGAATGATGTGAGTGCTGTAAAGTACTAAATTGTAATCATATTTTAATTGTGATAAGAAACCACAGACTTCTATGGTTATGCTCTGCGTCCTACAAACTGCAGAGCTCTGTCAGTTTGCAAGGGGTAATGTCGCAACTACTGTACGAATGTGAAGGGCTGAAAATGTGGTTTGGTTCCTTAACTTCCTTGTATCAAATTCCACTGCTTAGCTACTGTAGGTACATCAATATATGCACACCTTGGACACAGCACATTATTTAAACAGTTACATACAGTAAAAGCCGGTAATTTAGAGATTTATGTCGCCTACAATCATTCGGACCATTACCATTTCTCAATGGTCAAATTTAGTTGTCCATCCATCCGTCCGTCCGTACATACGTCTGTCTGTCTAAAATGCCTCCAATGTTTTCATCTAAGCTTAACCTCTATCCATAGAAAAGATTGCTAGTTCCAAGTTAAGCTACCCACACACACTGTACGTTCAATTTCTATTCCAAGATTTGGAAAAAAACTAGAATCCTTGGTAACAGTTCCGTACGAATAACGATCAGGAAGATCCAGGCGAAAATGCACGATGCTGGCACTTTGGCGGTAGAATGAGAAGGAAGGGCATTGACCGGAGGAGCCAGTCATAAAAGGCGCACAGTGGTAAAAGGTTACCAGTTCATTCTAGGCACGGTAGGCACGGTAGAATGAGGTGCTAAGGTTGTGGGGAGACAGGTAAGCGAAGAGTGAAGTAAATTACTAGTTCCGATAATTATAATTATAGTTGTCAATAATTATAGCAGAAGCCTCAATATATGACAAATAATTATTGGTATAAAACATGTGGGTAAACTTTTGCACTAGGTCTGTATCTTCAAGAAATCTGCAAGGTACCATTTTCTGGAAAGCACAGACCACATGTGTGTAGAATCGTAGCAGAATGGATGATAATTCTGATCAGGCTCCTGAGTATAGGACACTTACCTATTGTAGGATCGTATTCATCCACAAAGCTGAAGAGAGAGAGAGAGAAAGAGACGAGACGAAAATGAGCGTTAATTATAAAAATAAGGAGGCGTCGAAGACAGGATACTACTATAGGAGAAACAAAATTGATTTGGGACTTTTTGACCAATCTTAACCAAACAAACATCATCCAAGATTTATATAAAGTATTGGCCCCAAATTAAAGAATGCAAAAGAATTGCTGAAATTTATCAAAAGGGTCTTTCCTGGTGGTTCTGTACCTTCAAATATTGAAGATCAATTTTTTTCATTAATTAATTAATTTGTCATATAACACAGGTCTTCAACATCTGGAAATTTTTTGTTTCATAATAAAACAATTAAATGTTTCAGTGACCAAAGACTACTGTACGTTTAAAAGCTTGGAACGTAAGTGAAAAGCTTACAAAATTGTCTTAAATGAAACTTTAACTTCATTAAATGGCAACAAAGGGCTTTTCTTAGTGTTTGAAGTTTCCGACAAATAAAGGCGTTCACAAAAGTATAAAATATTTAAAATAAGGAAAAAGTTGGATCTTATAAACCACTAGCTGATAACCCTTCACAAGTTTGGTGAAAAAAACAAAACTAAATTATAATTTGTTTCTCATTTTGAATTTTAAGTACTATTTACTGTATGCTTAAAAGTTGGTATTAAAAATGACTGTCTACTCGAAGTTAATTAATATGCATACAGCACTTTAATTCTGTACTGTTCTTTGTTGTACAGTTATGTAAGATTGTACAATACAGTACTATGGTTATAACACAGGGCCTCTAGAGTGCCAAACAGCATAGTGTTAAAAGTACCACTGTTCCAGTAACAGCAGGAATTTCTCTCCATTGTACACTTCAGGTGAATTAGCTTTCGGTTCCCATTTTACGCTTCACCGTGCATTGTTGTGGCAGCTTGGAGGTATTATACTGTGGTATGTACAGCAATTCAATAGATTCTTCATCAATTGTTACTGAACTGGTACACAATTTAAACAATATCGTTGAACACATAGCTTTACTCTGCATACCAGAGGGTACGGTATTTTAAGCAAGACTGGCATATATACGACAAGTTGGTGTATACAGCTGATGACCACGGTGTCACGGTGAGTTCAAGCTTGACGTTTTAAGGCGAAGAATGTATGGAAACAATATACAGTAGTTAGTTCTCCTATTTAGCCAACAAAAGAGGATTCAAACAAGGTCCCCGTAACCAGTGGATACTGATCATCTACATTCCTTGTGAGCACGTTCTGGTTTGGGGAACACCATTCGAGCGCTTGGGTGTGGACGGCCGTACCTGTTTTTCTCAAAAGTAGAGAAATGGGTCTTCTTTTGGTGGGAAACTAATAATGCACAGTACAATTAATTGACATTGACACAGCCTGTCATGTTCAGTAACTTACATTTGTACTGTGAATTGGGGGGGGGGAGGGAAAGAGGCACATTGTAGATGTCTGCATGTGGGCTGGCACATACCCCATCCCAGCTTTGCTAGAAGCCTGGTAGGAGCAGTATAATAGTGATATCACTGTGTGCTACCTGGTATGTTCTACAGATAATGGGCCCAAACACAACTGTAACAAGTGACCCCCAATTACATGTTAGAAAACCAACACTGTTAAAGTTTGCCTTAAATTTGTTACTCTGGTTCATTATGTGGACAGTATTGTACTGTACTACTATCCAAGTAATTATACAGTACAGTAATACTATAGTGCAGATCATATACTGTACTGCACTACACTACAGTAATGTTACTGTACAGTACTACAGTAATACTTAGGCTGTACAGTGTAAATCATACACTGTGCTGTACTACTGTAATACTACAGTGCAGATCATATTGTTACTGTTCCTATTGTACAGTACAAAACATACATGTATGTGTTACTGTACATACAATACCCTAGAGCACATAGTAAATTTGGACAATGTATTTTATACTAAGGTTTACTACTGTATGAAGTACTGTTCGTATAGTACATTAATATCATACTGTACATTGCACTGTAAATGTAGAAGTATTTGGACATTATATTAATCTGTACTAGCTGACTATGTACATTACATTTAACAGCTGCACTGTACCTAGATCATTACACTACTACATACTGTATAGTATACTGTAGGTGTACCTAAATGTACTATGTAAATAATTGATACAAAATGTTGCTCCAGAATGTGTTAACAAGTTGTAGACCTGATGAAAGTTAAATAGTGTCAACATCATCAACAGAGGTCAAACATAAAGTGCTTTAGGGTCATTCAGGGTCAAGTGAGGTCTTGCTAGTTCTCCTACTACTGTACCTTACATGCCTACAGTACAGTCCATACTTTACAGTATGTCTAGATCACACAACCCAAGACAAACTGTGTGCAGTACATACACACATATCTGTGACTAACTGTAGATTTGGCACAAACTTTTAGAAAAGTTATCTCATGTCTGTAAAGTGCTTTCACCAATCTTATTCAGATTGCATGTGACAGGCTCTTCCTGACAAACACTGCTGTCCAAATAGGTATGCATATGGGCCTTTACACAGTAAACCAACACGAAAATCAACACATGCAGTTTTCAGTATTGAAATTGGTATTTTCTTTGTTCTATTAGGATGAGTGTTAGTTATTTGAAGCAGAGAGATAGCATAGAAAGTTTCAACATCCTACTTGAATTTTGAAATTTTGGTCCATTGGAATCCTATGGGAAATATAACGGGCGAACATTGACATACACCAGAAATATATAACGGTTGTAACACATTGACATACATCACATGGCAGGCAATTTTTCATAAAGTTTAAAACATATATAGTCTTGGACATTTTCCTATGATGGCATATAGTCATACCTGCCACACAACCAAACGAGAGCAATAGGTGATGCATATCAGGCTTAGTAGCGCATGAAATAGGTAACGGTCGAACAGTATGTCAATGTGTTACAACCGTTATAAATGTACCACAAAAAATTGCGAAACTCAAAAAGTATACAGTGCATGTAGTTCCTTTTGTGTATACAGATTCCTACCATGAAATAGTTTATAAAAACCATGGAAACTTCATTTGATGATGCACATGGGGGTATAGTGGTACGTTTGAAAAAGATTGACATACACATGAGTTACATTTTTGTATGTCAAACTTCTTAAAAATTGCCTCCTGTGCCCCATGTGCACCAAAAAATGATGTTTTCAGTGTTTATATAAACCACTACTGGCTAAGATTCTGAGTGCAGTAACATGGATCATATACATTTCAAATCTTTTGAGTTATGCCATTTTTTAACGTAAATTTATAACGGTTGTAACATTTTTTACATGTTCGCCCGTTATCTATTTCATGCTGTACTGAGCGTGATATATACATCATATATTACTCTAATTTGGTTGTGAGTTTGACATGACTGTATGCCATCATAGGAAAAGGTCAAAGACTAAGTATGTTTCAAACTTTATGAAAAATTGCCATCTATGTGATGTATGTCAATGTTTTGCAACCGTTGTATTTTCTTGCCGTATGTCAATGTTCAACCGTTATTTTCCTATAGGATTCTAATGGGCCATTTTTTCAAAATTCAAGTAGGAAGTTGAAACTTTTTACTAATTTTAGGGGTGGAAAACCTCTATGTTATCATTTCGTGTTGGTTTACTGTGTAATTGCCCATATGTATCGGTCATGTTTAATTTATTATATGAGACAGGGTGGTGTAATTCATCCTGTTGTACGACACAATGAACATGTTGACTGTGTGTTTAGGGAAGTTTTATAAGAAAGTTCTACATTGGAAAGTTTTCTAAGGCACAATGTGTGTTACTGTATGTGCAAAAAACGTAAGTTCAAAATGTGCTCTGGTTCGATGTTTACACTGAAATTAAATCGTTTGGACTAATATTTTGATCCACTGTTAATTTTGAAATAATGGGGAGAAAAGATCATTGAATTGATTCGTACACGTTTTCATTCAGTGTACACTTCCTGTACAACTGGCCTTGGTAGACAGTGCATCATGAAATAACTGTACTGTGTGTTTAACTATCACTATCATCAAGGCACAAACCACACAAAGTACTATCAACTTCAGTGCCTGGTATTATTGTATTATACAGTAACAGTATGAGTACAACAGCAAGAGTATGAGTGCAACAGTAAGAGTCTGAGTAATTATAGCGTATGAGTAAAACAGTGAGAATATGAGTACAACAGTACAAGTACAACCGTAATAGTTTGAGCACAACAGTAATGAGTACAAGGTAGTAAGAGTATGAGTACAACATTCTAGGATGAGTACAACAGTCAGAGGATGAGTACAACAGTAAGAGTATGAGTACAACAGTGAATACTTATGAGTACAATGTTCAGTAAGAGTATGAGTACAACAGTAAGAGTATGAGTACAACAGTAAGAGTATGAGTACAACAGTAAGAGTATGAGTACAACAGTGAATACTTATGAGTACAATGTTCAGTAAGAGTATGAGTACAACAGTAAGAGTATGAGTACAACAGTAAGAGTATGAGTACAAGAGTACAACAGTGAATACTTATGAGTACAATGTTCAGTAAGAGTTATGAGTACAATGTTCAGTAAGAGTATGAGTACAACAGTAAGAGTATGAGTACAACAGTAAGAGTATGAGTACGACAGTGAGAGTATGAGTACAACTTGGAACTTCCCTTGGGTAATGAGCATCTGCAGGATAACAGTACAATTCTCTAAGCATGAGTACTTAATTTGGTACTAGTGTCTATAGTTTACTAACTGTATTCCAAATTGCTCGAGTACAAGCATTATAAACTGTACAAATCCATGAGGCCAAAGATGAAGACCAGGCAGAGTAAAGACTGCAGATCTAGCAATTTATTTGAGTACAGTATGAACTCAATGCAACAAGTATGCTGTTCAGTTTAATAATTTATGTTCAGTACTAGTAGAGTATATGAACTCAAGTCTGCCCAAAATTAATAACATTTGTTCAACAGTACTAGGGTACAGAGCATGAGCCAACTACGCATGAGATACTCGATCGATACTAACTGAACTCAACCATGCACACTTTGTAATAGATAGCTGTGGGTTATTACCCGAGAGATGTTCTGTGCCGTACTATAAACCGGATATCTGTTTAAATGTACTGTACACGCTTCCTTATCTACTGTACTGTGCCGTGACAGTTACCACACAATGTACATGTATGTATGTACATGTTCTGTACATGATGTCATGTATTGGCACCTGTCTTAATGACTGTTATTATCAGTGCTGTGTTTCCTGTGACACCTACTGGACTTCCCATGGACAGTCTGTGTCGCCCACTCACCCTTCCTTCAAGATCATCCATTGTGAAAATGCCTGTACAGGTACATACACTTATTGAACTTCAGTACATCATTTGCCAAGTGGATTTTTTCACTACAATCATTATTAAAGATTATTATGAAAGGCAATGCATTTAAAGGGTGTGAAGACTCGCGCAAAAAGAAACATCTCATGCCGGTAATCTGACCTCTAGAGTTTCGAATGAGGTGTAACTGAAGTGTTAGACACCACCATCGATCCCAGAAAATACACACACAGCTTTCTACCATCGGTAATTAGACACTAGTGTACAGTCAGTACATACAGCTGCAGTCATACCCACAGCACAGTGTATAAGCGTTACAGTGATGGACATCTCAGGTCCAGCTAAAGATAACAAGGTATCACGTTTCATTACTGTCTGCATTTTGTAGCAACACAAACAAAACGTCACTTGCTAGCAACAGAAAGTTAACTTTTTCAGATGGCCGAACGCGGTTTGGGGCGAGTCTTCAATGCCTTTAATAATCTATGCGGTACATATAAACTTGTGCATTATAACAATGTTTACTACAGTATGCAAAAAAACATCAACTGATATTGTAAAGTTCTACTAAAAATATCATATTCTTATACCGTACAGACATTTTTTAGTAAATTTACAAGGAATAATTCTCATGAAATACAGGCCTTCATTTCATAATTTTGCCTTGTACATGAACTTTGACCAAGAAAGCATTTCCCAGAATATTTCCATACTTTGACCACAATTTCTTTTTTGCATAATTAGCAACTTACAGTTATATCATGATATGTATGAGGAATCGAGGATTAGTTGAGACTAGTGGAACACTAGTAGTTAGTATTATGGAGTATATGACAGTATAGAGTAGCTCCATGTCTTAGGTTAAAAAAATGAAAAAAAAATAAAAAATATATTCAACAGATACTCAGTACAGTGGTACTATACATGTACAGTATGTTCTGGTATGTCAGCTGTGGTTACATCCTGTTATAGGTTCATTGCAACATGGTAACTCATACATGACACAGTACTATTAGTACCATGTGTCCAGTAGCTCCATGGATGTCTGAGGTTACTATACTGTAGTAGTACTGTTATCATTACAGTGCAACATTTGGTCATAGTTACCTTGACATGTTCCACACTGTAAGGAAACAATTATTGACTGCACTGCAAGGTCAACTTATAATCACAGTCTAGGTTAAAGAGGCTGCATAACATGTGTATGCATTGAATTAAAGGCAAAGTCTCAATAAAACTGGCTAAGGAGCCTCTGACAACAGTACTACTATATATGTATCAACAGGTATTGTACAGGGGTACTATATTTATCTATGTACTGTACTATGTTATGTTCACATCCCGATAGTACATGTATACAGTATGTACAGTACAGTATACATACATACTGTACTGTACATATTACATGTATATAGTACTGTTATGTTCACATGTATGTATACAATATGTACAGTACAGTACTGTACATACTGTACTGTACATACTGTATACATGTAGTACTGTTATGTTCACACACTGATGTACATACTGTATACAGTACTAGAGACAGGTAAGTGAGTAGCAAAGTACCTATACAGCAACAGTACCGTACATATGCATGAACTGTGGGATTAAAGGCATTGAAGACTCGCCCCAAACCGCCTGCCGCGCTCTGAAAAAGTTAACTTTCCGTTGCTTGCAAGTGAAGTTTTCTTCTTGTCCCTACAAAATGCAGACAGTAATGAAACGTGATACCTTATTATCTTTTATCTAGACCTGAGATGTCCAACGCTGCTATATACACTGTGCTGTGGGTATTGACCGCAGCTGTATGCACTGACTGTACACTAGTCTAATTACCGAAGGTAGCAAGCTGTGTGTGTATTTTCTGGGATCGATGGTGGTGTCTAGGTATATACAGCTGAATGAGCTGATGGTACTGTACTTAACACTAACAGTACTAGTTAAAGGTACTACTACCATGGTACCAGTAAGATTATAGATACTGTACATACCAAACCTCCAGTGGGTATGGAATTTTTAAGCATTTCGTAGAACTCTGGTCAAGACAAACTTAACTGCTCAAAGGCTACCACAATGTGGAAATTCAAGAATTTTAGACACATTCAAAATTTGTTTGATTTATTATTTTTTTTCCCATATTGCACAAATTCCGAGAAAAGTCGTTGTGTCAATATAACCTTTTTTGGATGTTTTATGCACTCTTCTGCATCAACAGGTGAACCACCTTAATGTAGAATTGTACCCAAAAAAAAATTATTCAAAGAAAAAGAAGCCTGAGACATTTTTTTTTTGAGATCCTGTGCTCATTTTTTTAGAGGACTTCAGGGAGTAATTTCGGCTCTGAATTTCAATTTTTGTTGCTATTAGATGTTAGTTCCTGTGAGACATAGATATATACACAAACATATTAGCAGTTCTGTTTTAAAGCAAGATGACCTTGATTTTGCATGTACATGTACATCAGGGGTGGGCAACCTATGGCCCACGGGCCACATGCGGCCCACCAGGGATTTTTTTACGGCCTGTGAGATGTCTCAAGAAAAAGAAAAAGATCAACCTATTTTACATCATCACAAAAAACGAGCTAGCTGCTTAGAATTTATTGGCAGTAATGATGCTGTCAGGTAGGCCTATTATCACCATTAATGATCAACTGTACTGTATTGACATTATGTTTTTGTGAATACAGATTAAGTACACACACCTATTGCTTGAAAGTCCTCCGAATCAAAGGTTTGAAATCAACAGCAGGTCGTTGGTTAGGTGCGGCACAGTCAATTTTTCACCCCTTATATCTATAAAAGGTTGCCCACCCCTAATGTACTATAATACTGTACATGTACATTTCATTATCATGCTATTACATGATTAAGTATTCCAGGGCCTGTGAGTGCAGTACTACTACAGTAGTACAATGATGAATACTTTCATGTGACACTATCTAGGCACTTTGTGGGTTTGGTTTCCTTTTTCGAGGAATAATGAAGATATCGACATAAGAGGAAGTCATATCGAAAGATTTAACAGTACACACAGCCTTAATGACTGACAAACTTTTTCTTTCTTTAACATTTACGGAACTGGACTTTCGCAAGGGCTACCACAACTTGTGAGCCGTAACTCCGGGTAACCTGACATTATCGCTACACATTGAAGCAGGCAACTGTCAATGGTCTGAACTCTGTAGCAACATTGAGTTACTACAGGTGGAGACTCCATGCATACAAAATTGTGCCATATTGTAGACAGCTGTGTCTGAAGGTCGTGGACTAACTTGCATTCATGAATAGTTTAAATTATAGATGCAACTTCTGGCTATTAATAGTTAAATGTAACAAGACGTATGGAATTTTTACAGGCCTTCAGACTTACTTACATGTTCACTCCAAACTGTGAATCGAAAAAGCATTCTACTGCCTCCCTCAAAATCTTTCTCCTGCCCACTCCCGCTCCTCTCTGCCTCTCTCCCTACTCTCTCATCCCTCCCTACTCTCTGCCTCTCATCCCTCCCATCTCTCATCCCTCCCTCCTCACTGAGACATGTATACAAGCAGTTAAACCCACTTTTTTGTGTCTGGTAATCACTTGAGGGGGGGAGGTTCCAGGAGAAACTTTTTTCCAAAACCTGCAAATTTGTTAATCAAAGCCTGAGCTTATAAAGTAAATGTACAGTGGTCTGGCTAGTGGCCTAGACTGTACATGATTACAAGCAGGTCACCAGTCCAGAATTACTTGCAATCTACAATTAAACACACAAAGCAAATGCAGGCCCTATCTAACATCTTTATTTCTCTTTACAAGACACTTTGAACCAGCCTGGCCAAGTATAACATTCCTATGGTCTACTTGTTTATATCTTGAGGGATATTACCAGTTCCAAGTGTAGGTTTAATCTCTGCCAAGAACAGGTTCACAGGAAATGTGGAATATATTTTATGGCCCTGTGTGGGTCAATTACTGTCAGGTTTTAGCAGTAATTATGTGTTTAGGTCAAAGCGGGGACATTAACCCCTTCATTAACTGTGTACACACAAGTATGGTACTTTGAGCTCTGTCTATTAGCACTGTAAGTTTATCATCTTACAACTGATTAGCTAACCTCATAAAATAGCTTTTCCTTTTTCTTTTTTTTTTTTCTTTCTTTATAATTTTCACAATTCGGAGACCAGACCAATAAAACTTCCAAGCCAAATAATGTACACAATGGTATGTACTGTAGGTGACTCCTACTGTATACTTACTACACAGAAATGAAATGCGACCGTTTTTTTTTAGCTTTTCTTCTCTCTCTTTCTCCCCCCCCCCCCCCTTGAGCACTCTTCCGGGTGAATACTGTATGTGCGCATTATAAATCAAATGTTATTATTTATTATTATTATTATTAAGATGCATGGAAACAATCCTCACAAAAATTTTCATGTTTCAAATTTTGCAAAATGTCAGCAGTAAACTTGTAATCATGTGCATAATACAGGAAATATTACTATGAAGATGACTATGACAGGCAGTTGGACTCAACACCATTATGGCTATGCACTCCAAGCTTGTGTTACAGAATATTTTTTATATTAATATTTAAGCTGCATCAATTTTATGCTTCATATTCATTTTTTAAGGGTTTTGTCATTTTGTTGTCATTGTAACTTAGGGCTCTTGAACATGCTTAAGCATGAAAAGAGTGCTATATAAATTTGGTATATTATAATAATATTCCTCATCCAGAAAGTATCCTTCCCACTTGTCCAGTTCATTCATCCCACCCCCATCCCATTCCCCCAACCCCTCCCCATGCTCCCACAAACATGTATGGCACCATCACAACACATACACTGGTACAGTACAAGGTTTGTATACAATGCTTGTAAAATCTGATGCATCATATAAAACCACAGAACTGACCACAGCATTCATTCCAGTGTACAGAACAAAGCACATCAATAGGTTGAAAGAACGCCTACACAGTAGATAAAGGTACACAAGTTCAGCTGTTGTCCAAATAACTCTCTTCCTGTTGTTACCTTACTTTTTTATGTAGGGGGGGGGGGGGAGGTGAGGTGGTGGGAGGGTGAATTGCCCTTTGTTTTCTTTGTTTTTGTTTTTCAATCTTACCATTACTCCAATCAGCAATTCCCGCAAATTTGGACACTGGAGTACAAGCAGGTCCAGATTAGAAGTGAAACTACATGGCATAGTTTGATAAGGCTGTGTACATATACTGTACACAATATGTTTGCATTTAACACTGAGCAAGGCTTTGTTTTTAATTGCAGAGATTTGGATGGAGGGTTTAAAGATAGAAACAATTGCCTTTCATAGCTCCTGCAATCATGATGATGTAACTTACTCTTTATACCATTATTTTACAATTTAACTGACATTTTTAAATCCACAATTTTTTTTTTCCAAAGCAAGTAGGAATTTAGAGGACACATTATTACATATTCATTTGTAATTGTTCAACATTTTTCTTTTGTATTAAAGATGGATTTTCCAACAAATCTTACTAAGAATGTAACTTACAGTAAGTACAAAGTATCCTACAGTACTAGGATATTTTAGTATGTTACTGATTCAATGTGGAAGCTGATTTCTGTCTCTCAAATGAGGGATGAAAATTTTGGATCAAGCGCATTTGCATCCAGGTTTAAATCTGTGAGAATACATTATTCTGAAACAAATTTCTCAACAGGAATCGTTTGAATTACTGACAATTTCAGGTCTCTCTTGATTAGACAGTAGATCTTGTACTGTATGTAGGTACTACAGCCTAGGTGAATGAATTCTTATTTGCAAACAGCTCGTTATAAACCTCAACCCGACGGCTGTCATGTTGTATGCTGTTTATAGATCTACAGTACTGTACATTACAAAAAAAGCTGTATGGTTGTACGTCCCGAGAAGAACAGTAGCACCAAAAAGTAGAGGGGAGGGGAGGGGGTGTGAGGCAGGCGATGTATGTGTTTGTAAATTATACAGATTACAGTACAGTTCATCTGTTTGTAACGTCTCAAGACAAAAAAAACTCATCAATTTGTTTTCTCTTCTAAATATAAACCTGTGAAAACTACAAATATTATAAGGAGAATTATATTAACTGTTGCATAACAGGTGCAGATCCAGTATGGTTAAGGGGAACATACACCACCTACCTTTCAACTTCACACGAACACATGTATACATACACACATACAAAGTACTTCATGGCCTAATCGTACATTTAGATCAAATTATTGACCTACTGCATAGTCTAAATATATGCCACAGAAGGCACCCTGTGATATCCTACATTTCAATTTCCGACCTCCATATACGGCAGTTTGCCTCATTGACCCCAGTGTCACACCCCCTCCTTTCTAAAAAAATCCTGTAATTTCCTCTGCTTATAGGCTACAATGATAATTCTAACAAGACCAATTATGCTAATTTTTGCCATTTTAACCATTTTAATTGCGGTTTCTACATTTAATTGTACAATATTAACGACATGTGGTTTACTCACTGGTTCTGTATCAGTTGAATTGTAAGGGCGCTCTTCCCGACACCTCCAGCTGGAAGAAAGTGACCAAAATATCGGCTGGAGTGACCATATACAGATTACAAAAATGCTAGATATGCAGAGATAGCCACAGTTTCCAAAAATTACAACATACTTTTCACCAGTTTCATTTTTGTGTGTTATTTATCACTTTGCGGCAATCTAAATTACTCTCAAGGTTACTATGGTTACCAATTCTAGCAGACACACGGTAACCTTCATCAAATTTTGGTAGTACTAGCAACTTCTCTTAACAGATCCTCTCAATGAACTGACCAAGAAATCTAACAGAAGCTATCTATAGTGAAATTGCACAGAAGGACAATCTCTCACAAAGGAACTACATGATTCTGGGGAAGAAAACAGTTTTACTGTATAACATTAGTGATGGGTACTCAGCCTACACACCATAGACTGCAGAATTTCAGTTCATCACAAGTTTATGATTATTTTCTTGAAGCTTTAGAATGAGTTGGATTACTAGATCCAAATTGTTTCTGATGGGTTTCTTACAGGAAACAACATTTAGTCTTCACATTTTGTCTAGCTAATTTTGAGGTTTAAGAAAATATAATACTGGATATACTATCTTCCTTTGCATAAAATATAACTGCTAAAAACCTTTGCAAACTTTTGCACCAAATTGCCCATTTTGCGTATAAAGCATGTTAGTATGCAATTCCAAATAAATTATTCTTCACCCTATATGATTTCTGCAAGATGTTGTGAGAACCTGTGCAGGGAATTATTGATCAAACTGAATCACAAGACAAAATTCAGAACCTTCTGAACTGTTACACAGAGGTTGAACACTAAACTATTACCTACTGTGGACATAGTATTTCTAGAAGAGGGTGCTAAACTTTTTTGATCCAAACTGTATTTTGATCATGGTTAGATGAGTGTTTTTACAAAACTTGGATTCCTATCATTCACAACACTGGACAATATGAGGTCTTCAGAAACATCTGCATAATTTGATAGCATAGGACTGAAAATAACAATAATGATAAGCTTAGGTCTGTTGAATTTCCAGCCAGCTATAGTCTAAGCATATTTTTAATTGACATGGCTTGTACTCAATGTCTTGGCAATGCTTGTTTTCTTATTGCAAACATTTAATTAAATGCTATTGCAGACTAGGATATGTCCGATTCTTGAGAATACTGCAAGTTGTATGATGTAGCTGAATGGTAGGCTAATTTGTTAAGAGAATACACCCAATCAAGATAATTATCAAGGGCTAACCTAACTGCGAGACTGCTGTGGTTGGTGCTATAACTTTGGCCTATACAGGCTATTGTTAACTCTTTACAGTAATAATTGTAATGCAATTCAGTGACACCCACAAAGGCCACAGTATTGGTGTATCAGTTACAGCAGTGTAAATACACTGCATTGCACGTTTCTGATATAGTAAAGGGCAACAACTGCGTCTACAGTATTAAACTTAACTTGTGAATATCTCAGTACTGGACCCTTAACAACAGTAATGACTAATCAGCACGGTGAAAGTCCATCTATTCTTCTAAGCTAACATAGCCTAGGCTAATGTTACAGCCAATGTTAGGCTAGCTTCAGTATGAAAAAGAAACGATAGTTTACCTCCTACTACAACGAGTTTATACTCAGTCATGGTGGTAACGTCAGCTGTTTTCTGACTTCTTCTCATAAATTCTTGAGCGACGATCAAAGTTGTACTTTACGAGGTGCACAAACTGGGCTACATGAAGAAAGAAATTATTGTGCCCCTTTGTGTATAAGCTCCACTGGAAAGGGTTGACTCATTGGTGTGTCACTTAGCCTACATTTGTACACACGGTACTATTATCCATGTAACCTTTGATATCTACAGTACAGGCAGGGCACCCCAGATAAACGAAACATCGGATAAACGAAAACCGCATAATCCGCCTAGTGCTTTAGCACAGCGAATTGACGTCGTTGGGAAATACAGTTATTCGGAGTTTCGGATAACCGGACTTTAGCTCAGCGGGGATAGTTTATTGCTGGCTGGCATATCCCATGATGCAGTGTTGGTATCGTACACAGGGTGTGATACACGCGGAATACAATCAGGTATATTTATAGATTGGATTGTTGCGTAAATAATAAACGTTTGAATAGAGAGTTAGCCATAAAACACCAGCTCCGGGTGCTCATTCGAGCCAACGCCCTTTCACATCCCTGTAAAAATAATTTATCATCTGTTTGCAGTGGGTGTAACTCGTAAATAATGTATAGTCGGCCTTATGTGTTATGCATTTGATCAAGGGAACTTTGTAAATCGTTGCAAGAGGGTTCGTTAGAAACATAATTTTTTTTTCTTCTTTCAGCGAGGAGGATGTGCTCAAAGGACATAGAGTGTGGTAGGGAAATTTTGCATACCCTACCTCGCTTGTGACAGATTTTTAAAAAGCTGAAAATACTGCAGCAAGTGAAAATGGACAAACACGAAAACGATTGAGGCAACTTGTAATATATCTAGTACGTCCTCATATCAAAATAATAAAATAATTAGGGACAATATAGCCAAATTACACCCCCCCCCCTCCCCTCCCGCCGGGCCAGGAGCTCCAAGCAAAATCTTGTGTATTAAATCAGCAGTTTTCGTTTTGACGTAAGCAGTGTCAGCTTTAAAATACTGTATAACCCTGAGCAGTGGCGGTGCTAGGGGTATTGGTCGGGGGGGCGAGAATGGTCTGTAGGGGCGCTTTCGACATTATCTAAGCGGAGCGCCACCACAGGTTGGCGCGGAGCGTACAGATTTTTTTTGAGTAAAGATACTCCCTAGATCGCCGGAAATGACCCTTTCCGGGCCTTGCTAATTTGCAGATAAACGAAGAATAAATAGGTGTCATCGCCAAATTACACCAACAAAATGTGACAAATGTCAATAGGTAGATGAGAGCGCAATAAAAAAGTCAATAATCGCGAATAAGTAAAAAGTGGTGAAAAGCTGAAAAGGGCGCCAGGAGTCCATTTGAGTCCGTCAGGGGGGCATTCGCCCCCCCCCCCTGACTGTATGGACGCTCCGCCACTGACCCCGAGGGCCAAATATATATAGTTCTACAGCCGATCCATGGTGAGCAGATATATTGGGTATATATAGCCTTTCTTTTCTTGGGCGCCAGTCACAATATACATACCTTCCATACACACCTAATTGTAACCAGGGAACCTTTACAAATGAAGTGAAGACGGAAGGAAGAACAAACTTGATATTTGTTGACTTAAAAGTAAGTTACACTAACATTATTTCTTTTAAATGATAACACGTACGTGAAATAAAGTATAAAGTGGTTGCAACTTCTAGATGAGACTAGCTCTTCATTTAGAGAAAGCTGGTTAACTTTAGTACATTTGCTAGCTTGTCCAGCTACAGTGATGGGAAATAGATTTCTAAATTGTTGAGAGATGTCGTAATTAGTTATAACTTGGTAAACTTATTTCTCCTCTGGCACTTCGACACCACCATAATTCTAGTTGCTACACAAAATGGTCCCAGGGAATCGTGGCGCTATTCTGAAATCTAGTGTGTGTATGCGATCAAATCATAGAAATTGATGGATCAAATACATTCGACATAAATTACGTACGGAAGTGTAGAGAGGGCATTGCGTTGGCGCATCACACACATTGGAAAACGGTAGATATTTGAAATATTACCATTTCCAACATTAAGTATTTTTTGTTCAAACGTCAAAAATTGGAAAATTACAATTTTCAAGGTATCCACCATCCGTAAATATGGTAGGATAACGTTTTGCACACTGACTGCCTTGCTTAACATTAACTGCGCTGACGGAGGCCATGTAGGCCTACATCTATTTATTATTATTATTAAATGAGACTTATATAGCTCCAAATCAGTAAACAAAAGTCACTGCTCAAGGCGCTTTACAAAGAAAGTAAATTAATTTACAAAAGAACAAGTGAAAAAATGGGTTTTAAGTAGACTTTTGAAAGTAGAAAGTTTATAGCATGTTCGAATGTGATCTGGTAACTTGTTCCGGAGATAAGACCCAGAGTATTCGAAGCTTCTGTAACCATAGGTCTTCAAGCGTGGTTTGTTGGAGGAACGAAGTGTGCGAATTGGAATATATGGCAAGAGAAGTTGTGACAGGTATACAGGCCGTTCCAGATGATGAGCACAAAAGGTGAGAAGAAGTAGTTTATACTGAATTCTGTAGCTGATAGAGAGCCAGTGAAGTTCCTTCAGAAGTGGAGTGGTTTGGCATTTTCTTCCTTTCCTTTTCACAATACGCGGGCAGCGGTGTTTTGGATCTTTTGAAGTTTCTGGATGGTCAAATCAGGAAGGCCAAATAAAAGTGAATTTAAAAAGTCAAGCTTTGATGTCACAAACGCATGGACCAGTATCTCACAAGTCTTATTATCGAGGTAATTCCTCATCAGACTGATTTTCCTCAGTTGCCAATTTGTAGAACGACAGAGATTAGTAACATGATTTTCAAGTGACATGGTCTGGTCAAAAAATGCACCAATGTTTCTAACAGTATAAGGAGATATTAAAAGAGTCTTTACCAACAGTAAGTGGTGGAAAATTAGGTGTAACTTCAGAGAAACGAGATCGGAAAACAATAAACTCAAGTGGACCCCTAAAACGGGCTTTTAAATTACAGTAAATTGAACTCAAATTACATCAAGTGGTTTTTAAGTCGAATTAACTTGAATGGACATATGTCGAATTAAATTGAAATATGTCGAATTAAATTGACATATGTCGAATTAAATCGACAAAATGATGAAATAAATTGACATATGTCGAATTAAATTGACATATGTGGAATTAAATTGAATCGACATAATGTCGAATTAAATTGACAAATATGTCGAATTAAATTGACATATGTCGAATTAAATCGACAAAATGATGAAATAAATTGACATATGTCGAATTAAATTGACATATGTGGAATTAAATTGAATCGACATAATGTCGAATTAAATTGACATATGTCGATTAAATTGACATATGTCGAATTGAATCGACATAATGTCGAATTAAATGACATAATGTTGAATTAAATTGACATATGTCGAATTAAATAGACATATGTCAGATTTTCGTGCTTTGATTGGACGACCGTTGTCACATGTTATTTTCTAATGCTCTGATTGGAAGAAAGTTTGCTCTTAATTAAATGCTGGTTGTGTGATAAACTATATGTAAAGTTTGAGAAAGCGAGTCATGTCTATGGCCTTGATTAAAATCCTGAATTCCCTTTGGCATTCGATTCACATAAAGGCCTAAACTAAGAGATCGGGTCCGTAGCTTACAATAAGCTTAATTCTAAACGTTGCAGTCAATTCGACGACAACCTCGCTATTTGTCACAGTAGTAAAATAATTTATGTATGCGGTGGTAGCAGGCGCGTAGCCAATGGGGGTTGGGGGAGGGTGGAG
The DNA here is from genome assembly GCA_000934455.1 of Apostichopus parvimensis. Classification (NCBI taxonomy): domain Eukaryota; kingdom Metazoa; phylum Echinodermata; class Holothuroidea; order Aspidochirotida; family Stichopodidae; genus Apostichopus; species Apostichopus parvimensis. The sequence continues at coordinate 42,002 of KN883140.1, read as the reverse complement.
AGCGCCCCCACCCTGGAACATATTTTTTATGATATCGCTAGTAATAGAAAATAGAAAATGCTTAGATGCAACTAACAAAAGGCGTGGGAAATGTAATATCCAGCGATCTGGGAGGCATTTTCGGCCAAAATTTTCTTGTACGCTTCGCGCCAACTTATGGTGGCGTTACGCTTAGATAGTTGGCCCACAGGCTTCGCCCCTCACTTGGCAAATTCCTCGCTACGCGCATGTGCGGTAGTTTGTTTAAAACTGCATAAGCACCTCGTAAATGTAAAGTAAAAATAAACCCAGAAAAATATAAGTTTGTAATCTTCAAGTGTTCTTTACTCTGTAATGACTTAACCGAGGACCATACAGCAAACGTTCTAGCACTATATATAACATCACCCCATGTAAAGAGGCTGTTTTCTTGGGAAATACCCTGGACAGAAAGCTTAACTTTAAAGAACACATTAATGTCACTTCGGGAAAGCCTGGAGGTTCTTAAATATACTAAAAATTCTAAGTAATCTTAAATTTCTCCCTCCGCACATTATTCGACAAATCTATAACACAACAATCAAACCAATTATTACATACGGCACTATTTGCAGGCCTTAGAATTTGCCTTAATATCCCTAGCATATATATTGCTACCAAATAGCTGTTTGAAACAGGAATCCCTCTCTTTCACCAACTTATTCTTTCGAACCAAAAATACTTGATAAACACCATTCTCATCGATACCCTTATTCAAAATATATAAGCACACAATTAATAAAACCTACTCCAAAAAGTAATTTCAAATCCTTTCTAGATATAAGCTAGACTTTTCAAACTGGGAGGAGGCTTCGGCTCTGGCAGATGGAGGGGTTGGGTAGGGGAGTGGGGGGGGGGTGTTTAGGAACCCGGTGGCTATAGAGGGCTTGTGAGTCAAATTCCGGAAGAATACTGAGATCTCTTCCAGGAACAGCCCATGCATGCAGCACTGGGAATGGATTATTTTGTTTTCTTCTTAGCTTAATTCTCCTCCCGAGATAATGGTTGTTGTCAGGTCTGTACCAACCTCCCAGTATGTATATAAGCTTCCCCTTGTTGTAGCCCATAAAGCTTCCATCATGTGTATATTGCATACCGTTGCATTAATATTTAATAGTCTGTTTTAGAAAAAGTTGCCAACCTGCAGAAGCCGTACACTGCTCAATCAGACATGCCTCTCGGCCCCCTCCCGCCCCTGACACTATGGTCCAAAGCTAGACTATAAAAGCCTAGCCATGGGACTATGTTGGCATTGACGAAAAGCTAAGCTGCACAGTTAGGTCATCGTAGGCCTGCAATGTTAGTGATACTTATACATAACTAATTAAATTGCATATCAAGACTTAATTCCGCTGATGTTTTTTGCTGGTTCTTCCATGCATGGTCATGCATGCATGGTTACCAATTTTGGCATTTAGCCAAATTAGCTGTAAGAAAATCTTGATGAAAAGACCGTTGTGAACATACCGTTTAGCTATATATTCTAATTTCAACTGTTTGGATTCTGGGGCCTATGAATATGCATATTTAAATTCAATCATAGCACGGAAACCAACATATGTCAATTTAATTCGACATATGTCGGTTTCTTTCACATATGTCGATATTTTTCCAATCAGAGTGTTAGAAAATGACATGTGACAATGATATCGTCCAATAAGAGCTCGAGAAACATGCATATTTCAATTTAATTCGACATATGTCGATATCTTCCGATCAAATCGATAGGAAACAACATGTGACACTCGTCGTCCAATGAGAGCACGATATTTACACATGTCCATTTAATTCGACATATGTCGATTTCTTTCACGATATGTCGATTTTTTTTTCCAATCAGAGTGTTAGAAAATGACGAGTGACAATGATCGTCCAATAAGAGCACGAGAAACATGCATATGTCAATTTAATTATTCGACATATGTCGATATCTTCCGATCAAATCGATAGGAAACAACATGTGACACTGGGCGTCCAATGAGAGCGCGATATTTACACATGTCGATTTAATTCGACATATGTCGATTTCTTCCAATCAGAGCTCTAGAAAATTACACATGACAATGATCGTCCAATAAGAGCACGAGAAACATGCATATGTCAACTTAGTTCGACATATGTCGATATATCTTCCGATCAAATCGATAGGAAACAACATGTGACACTGGTCGTCCAATGAGAGCACGTGATTTACACATGTCCATTTAATTCGACATGGGTCAATTTCGCCTACATATGACGATTTCATCCAATCGTTTCATTTTCATTTTATTATGACATACATGTGGCAATGATCGTCCAATAAGAGCACGAGAAACATGCATGTGTCAAGTTAATTCGACATATGTCGATTTCTTCCAATCAGAGTGCTAGAAAATTACACATGACAATGATCGTCCAATAAGAGCACGAGAAACATGCATATGTCAATTTAATTCGACATATGTCGATATCTTCCGATCAAATCGATAGGAAACAACATGTGACACTGGTCGTCCAATGAGAGCACGATATTTACACATGTCCATTTAGTTCGACATATGTCGATTTCTTCCAATCAGAGTGCTAGAAATTTACATGTGACAATGATCGTCCATTAAGAGCACAAGAAAGATGCAAATGTCAATTTAATTCGACATATGTCGATATCATCCGATCAAATATATAGGAAAAAACATATGTGACACTGGTCGTCCAATGAGAGCACGATATTTACACTTGTCCATTTAATTCGACATATGTCGATTTCTTCCTATCAGAGTGCTATAGCCTGACATGTAACAATGATCGTCTAATAAGAGCACGAGAAACATGCATATGTCAATTTAATTCGGCATATGTTGATATCTTCCGATCAAATCGATAGGAAACAACATGTGACACTGGTTGTCCAATGAGGGCACGATATTTACTTATGTCCATTTAATTCGACATATGTCGATTTCGTCTACATATGACGTCCAACCATTTTCATTTTCATTTCATTTATATTTGTTCTATCACAACATAAGTATGATATATAACATAGAAGGAGATATGTTTCTGCTAAAGCCCGTAAACTTATTGGGTTCTTTCGTTCTGTTTCAGCTGGTCTGAGCAGCACGGTTCGCCTTATATGCTTTTTTAAATCCTTGGTTGTCCCTGTTTACATGATGGTTTACCTGCCTGCATGGGGACCCCAGAATCTGACTCATGAAGGTAGACTGGAGGGGGTCCAGAGGAGTGCAACCCGTTTTATTTTAGGACAAAGGAGACAGGAAATGGAGTATATATAGTACTCGTTTAAGTATTCTTGGTTGGTATTCTTTTACATTCTTTTTGTTACAAAGTGCCTTTTTGGTAAATTTTCTTGTCCTGCTATTGTAAACATCACTGTTAATTCCCGTCACACTGAGAATTTACTTTGTAATCATGCTTTTGCAAGAACAAATGCTTTAAAAATGATTTTATTGAACTTCCTAGGATTTGGTATGATCACTTCCCCCTGAGACCAGGAATTTGCTCTTGTGTGGTTCCTACCAGTCATTTGTGTGCAATATTAAGGAACATTTCTTAGCTTTATTACATGTGTTATTTGTCAATTTTAATTCTTATATTTCTTCAATGGCTTGATTTGTGAATATTATATATTTATTTTAGTTCCAAGTCTCTTATTGTAAGGGTGTACAGGCCTTCGGGCTACAGGAATTTGGTTTCCTTTTGTACATCCTGATCCGCTTTGTGAGTCATATACTTTGTTGTTTGTATAAGGCTGTTATTGTGATTGGATCAAATATATAATGAAATGAAATGAAACAACACTTGTGAAAGGAAGTGTACTAAAAAATCCTATAGGGCTTGCCGGGTAGTGACACTCCCTGAAAAGATACAGAACTTTACAATTAGAAAGAGAAGAAAAACAAAAAAACAGAACCACCCCTTCCTCTCCTTTCCCTCATCCTCCCTCGATCTATCCCTCCCTCCCAAGCGAGAGCACGAGAAACTTACATGTCCATTTAATTTGCATATGTCGATTTCAGGACTTGCCTACGGAAGCGTAGAAGGGACATTGCATTGACGAGTTACCAACTTGACAAAACGACAATTATTTGCAAATTGACGAGTTGACGAGATGGTAACGTGACAATTTTCAATTTTCTGAATTTTGTCATTTTGTCGAGATGGTAGTAAGTGTGCAACTCGTCAATTTGCAGAAAATTGATGTATTGACGAGATCCGTCATCTCGTCAAAATGTCAATTTTCTGAATTTTGTCATTTTGTCGAGATGGTAGTAAGTGTGCAACTCGTCAATTTGCAGAAAATTGATGTATTGACGAGATCCGTCAACTCGTCAAAACGTCAATTTTCTGAATTTTGTCAACTTGTCGAGATGGTAGTAAGTGTGCAACTCGTCAATTTGCAGAAAATTGATGCAATGACGAGATCCGTCATCTCGTCAAAACGTCAATTTTCTGAATTTTTCATTTTGTCGAGATGGTAGTAAGTGTGCAACTCGTCAATTTGCAGAAAA
>KN883140.1:1765-37077 GCA_000934455.1 Apostichopus parvimensis | reverse complement strand
ATGACAATGCAAGCGAGCAAAACTAGGAAATATATAAAAACTAAAGGAGAATAAAGAAATAAAGTAATAGGAAGGAAAGAATGAAAACAAGGAAAGTTATATCTGCATTTATATTTCATTGTGTAGGTTGCCATTCTCGAATTATTTTGGAGGAAGGAATTAAATGTTTGTTCAGTCAGACGTGGCCTCGATGGACCGACTGTTATCGAGGTCAGTACAGCTGGTCTAGATATTACGTAATCATAACGCTGCAATACACACACACACGAGTGCATAATGTAAAGGTAGCTACTGTACGTGATTAGTGTGCTCTCCTTTCAAAAGGGATCGCCTTTACCTTACTAAGTTATTATACGGGTAAAACCGCGGATATCGGTTAGGCACAATCACATTTATTACGAAAGAACTGTTTGACTGTCGTTCAACTTCCCCTATAACAGTGACCCCTAACCAGATTCATGATTAAACATTACTAATTAAACAAATTTACTGTGAATTTAAATGTGTAATTTTGTTTTTCTAGTTTGAATTGGTTACGCAACTTATTTTGTATTCGGATAGCTCATGAAGACCCAGCGCTGTTGCATGAAACTTTTCTCCGGTAAGATTTATTTCATATACTTGTGTGAATGTTTCTTTCCATAAATGTTAGTGGCCTAAGCTGGGTAGCCTGGGTCCTATTTGTTTGTTTTTACTGTGATCACAAAATAGGCTCATATGTTTCTATCGCGGCTTTCGCTTTGAAACAGCTTTGACAATAATGAAGGGTACATGCAGTACACAAGTTGGCTATCCAAAGTCGTAAATGATATGTTTTTACAACGAACGTGATCTGTGTTCAGAGCAAATATTTCCAAATGTGCCCAAGGAATTGTAATTTGATCTCTTTGCTCATATAATTCGATGTTATGTGATTTATCTCGAAGACTCGTCGACAAACAACTTTGGGATATAAACAACAAACTTCGTGCCTTTATAACAGTTTCAACACGACCGCACGGGATAGGGTATTACGACATGTTACTCACTGCGGCAAATGCTACTGTATATAGTTTGTAAAACCGGTAAGAATTTAGGCCAAATGTTAGGTACAAAATACAATAACTGTAAACAACTAGTGAAAAGAAAATGGGTAGAGTTTCAATGCCGTTCGCGTTGCCTTAATTGGCTTCTTCAATCGAGCGTCTTGACTTATAGAGGCAGTTGAAGATAATGTATAGGTGCACGCGAGGCCTATGCTATTTAGCATGGTAGGTATACGACACAAGTGGCACTTGGTAACGGCCGACGCTGTTGTCAACGTTCTAACATAACTTGGGTAGCAGTAAGTTAGGCAGTATAGCACTTGTAAAACTAGGTCTACGTGCAATTAATGTTAGGCTAGGCTACATTAAACATACATCATTTATCTATCTAATCAATATTCTCCTAATGACCTAATCAGTCAACAATGAAGCCAATACATGTGGGTCATTTTCGATTGTAATCCTGTTCCAGAGATCTGCATTTATCCCCTCCTCCCCCCCCTTCCCCCAACACTCCACCCGACATGAGATTTTACCGCAGAATGCATGCACCTTAATTCTCTCTTTTAAGTTATTAGGGAGGAGGTGAAGGAAGTGAACCCAATATTTCTTTCCAATATATAGTGATTAATTAGAACAGGTTTAAGAATATGGGGCTGAGGGTAAATTTGAATTGTTATGCTAATCTGTTATTTGCAATAAACTTCAATGTATTACATTCTGTCTGCAAAGATTTTTTGCTATGGAGGACTGTAGTGCCAAGTATTTCGTTTTAATGCCACCTGGAAAAATCTTAACCCGATTTATACCTTAGTTACATTATTCTGCAGTATTACTTCAGAATGTCCAAATTAAAACCTGCTTTTGTTTGCACATGTTGTGATCAGATTGTTTTTATCTTTCATGAAATGCCATCAAGGATTTCATACTGTTTGAAACAAAATTACTATTTAAGATTAAACTGGGATAAACAAATCAAGATAAAATGCACTAATCATGAAAGTTTTCTCAAGCATCTCAATCGTTCCAGAAAGAGAAAACTCACTGAGAAAATTATCACAAAATTTAATTTTTCCCCTAATTCAATTCTATATTTTTTCATTGACAATGCAGACTATACTGAGATAAAGCAACTTTGGCGATATCTGTAGGAGGGTTTTTCCTCATTGGTGCTCAGAAGACATGGACGCAACTGGAATTGCAGAGGTATGTCGAGGGTAGAATGAGGTGTACAGTATCGATGTGACTATTGTATTATGGGGTAGGGTAGGGGGGGGAAGGGTGGGATAAAGTGACTGGGGGCTGGGAGGGGGGAATCTGAAAATGACATTCATGGCCCCCTTTCCTCTACCTATGCCACAAAGACAATTAATCAACTGTCATGCTCAAATTTCATTTTTTGGGGCTTTTAATTCCACAGCTACTGTACACCCTCAAAAGTATGTTGCCAAAGCAACATTATGTTAATTAACTGAACATGCCCTAATATCTGGGAAGCAGTATTATAATAATAATTATAATAATATGCAACTTATATAGCGCAATACATGCAAAGGCTTCAAAAGCGCTTTACAATACAAAATATTATGTGTACAGTACTTTTGAAAAAAAATTAAAATGCCATAATTTATTTAGTACTCTCTACTGTTTTGAAATTAAAGAGTGTTGAAAATTTAAATTTAAATTCGTGCAGGGTAGTAGTGAAGTTTAAGCACTAGTGGTTCACGCCGGGGCCTCGATCTGTGACCTTATTAGTGAGAAAGCAATTGTTTATTGTGATAGTCTGTGGAAAGAAGTTTTACTGATGAACATAATACGTTTGGTCCTTTGTAAAAAAGCTTTTGTTTGAGTATTTTTTTTTTAATACTACAAATCGCATCTGGGGGGAGGGGGCTGGGAGGGCACAATTGTTTTGGGAGGGCACATGTTATACCGCAGGCCACCCCTTGGCGACACCACTGCTTTGGAGAAATGGAAAGTGCTTATAATTGATCTGTGCAAAATGATGCCATATTTTACAACTAGGGTACCCAGAAGTTTGGTTGTACCTCTGTTGTAGAGGAGTTAAACCATGATGGCACTAGACTATTACTTGAAGCTATAGTATTAAAGAAAAAGGTGTAACTTCAATGTAGATATGGACACTGATATAGTGTTTCCAAATAACTGATAGTACAACTACCCCCTCTTCTTATGTAAATCCTGGTTCTGTAACATGTCACATGGTAATTATAGAATGAATTTCACACTAAAGGTTTCCTAGCTTGTATAGAATAGGGGATAAACAGTTGGAAGTGGGTAGGGTGGGAGGGGTGGGAGGGTGGGAATTAGTCCCTCTTTGCCCACAATAAAAAGTAACATTTTCTACATGAGTTCATTATTGGTCGTTGGCATAATTTTCAATTATATCGTCAAAATGTTTAGAGGATGAGTCAGAGAGAAGAAGGCTCGGAGAAGTCAAGAGACGGTTGTAGGCCATAGAGCAACTCAAAACTGTTTGAAACAGTATGTATGGATTATGTGAGACTAACTTGGAATAAATAAGGACAATGTGGATTGATGAACTAATAGTAAAAGTTCTCTCCAGAAACATCCCTCCAGAAACAGAAAAAGAGATTGAGAAAATTATCACAAAAATTCAAACTGTTTCAACTTCCTTTGCTTTCATATTGAAATATTGACTTAAATAAAATGGACCACATATATGTAATGTTATGTTAGGAGTAGTACTAGGGAGTACATCACATGAACCTCCATAGTGTGTAACATGACTTCAAAATGTATGTAGGCCTACATTTATATCAATGGTTGATATTAGCCAAGGTGGCACACACCTAAAATGCATTCTTAACATATGTTACCTCAACTGTCAATCTAATGGAAGATTAGGACCCAAAGGAGCCCTATAATATCTACCTCATTATTTTACCAGCCCTGTTTATGGCAAAGTTTTTCTTGTTTCTTCTCATTGTGTTTATAAATTCCTCATTGTTTTTTTCAATGGTAGCATAGACCTGCAAAATTTTAATGTTTCCTTGTAATTTTGAAGACATTAAAGCCCTCCCAGCAATGGGAATTAGGCCTCTGTTCTATATTTCTTGTTATATAATTAAATATTATTAGTTATTGATGTGGCAATAATTTGAATATATTGATTCCTTTGTCTCTATGATACAGGTGGTCAAATCGGTGAGGGCAGCATTCAGAAGAGGTAAAACGTTGTCTAGAGAATCTAGGCTACGTAACCTAGGCAACCTACTGAAGCTAGTGGAGGATCACAGCGATGATTTCATCGAGGCCATGCATAGAGACTTTAACAAAGTGAGTCTGTAGTAGGTAACCATGGTAACTCACTATTAGATCTTACCAGGTATGTGTCATGTTTTGTGGACATAGCCTACTGGTGTATGGTACCTACAGTATAAACATAATATTTAATATTTGCTTTTAATATAGCGCTTTATACCAGCGATAGGTCTCAAAGCGCTTTACATATATGTTATATTACCCCTGGTCAATGATAACCTGTCCCATCAGAGACAATCCCTCCAGTCGGCAGCAGTTATATACTGCGCCCAATGACAAGTTACCTCACAGGTACCCATTTAACCCCTGGGTGGAGATACTGAAGTGTAAAGATACTCAGGAATTAAAGTAAGCAAGTATTTCATTGAACTGTATTGTACAGGAGTAAGTGAACAACTGCTATAGAAAGTAATTTAATGTAAGAACAAAGAAACATGTGTATATGTGGCTCGAGATGAATCATTTAATTACCTTAGAACTTAAGAACAGAACCACAGTCGTGGCTATAAACTTGATCTAAGTCTGAAAGTAATTCTGTTAGATTCACTACAGTTGGTGATTCGTTGTATGTGCTTTTAATCCTTAGTTCCATTAATTGTGTTGCAAAATTTTGCAGAAAAAGAAAAGAATGAAAAAGTGGTTTACCTTGGATTGGGGAGAGGGGTAGGCGTCTGGGGGGGGGGGATGTGTACATAGAGTATAAGAACACCTTATTCCTACTAACATATGTATGCAGTACATTATGGTGTATCTAATGATAATAGTTCACAGAGTCATGGGAGAAACTTTCAAAGTTTGGATGTTTTTGAAGCAACAGCATGCCACAGTTGTCCTGAAAACCTAAAAAATCTGGAATCGAGAGAAATTTGTCCATCTTCCAGAAAAAAAAAGAGCTTGTCATCCTTTTGCAAACAATTGTCAACGTAATTTTAAATTAAAGTGCTCCTGCCACTTAAATCTGTTTTTATTCAAAGCCATTTGGCTTAACCACATTTGAAGGTATGGGACAAGATTTGAGATTTTTCAATTAAAAGTGTGGGATCGTTTTCTCTTCAATAAAGGTTCAATTGAATTTCCTTCCACAGGAAATACACCTTCAAAATGTACTAATGAGTGCGTGGATCTGTTGAGAAGTTTTGGAATTGTGAAAGTTGATAAAGTTTGTGAGATAGATATATTTCTGTCTGGTTAATTAAAACCAATTTTTGATTCCTATTTTTTTCAGCCACATTTAGAAGCCAGAGCCTACGAAGCGAACTGTGTCCAGAGAGAAATCGTCTATTACATGAATGAGTTGGACAATTTTATGAAAACAATCAATGTGGGTGATATTGCTTTTTCATTTTACATTTAATAGTTTTTTTAAAGGAGCCAAGAAACCCCCAACTATTATAAGAGATCTAGCACTCTCATGAACAACTTCCTTGAACATCTAAAAAAATCTTATTCATTTGGGAGATATCACAGGTTTTAGATCCTAATGGCATTATGACATCACAGATTTAAAAAAAAAAGACCCCCTCACACCACCTCTCATCCAGAATCCAGATTTATATAAAAAAATAACCCCCCCTCCCACCCCCTCTCATCCAGAATCCAGATTTATACAAGGACATCTCCTAAACTGGGCAAGATTTTTCTTAGCCATTTGGGGGAGATTTGCTTCACAGAGATCTCTGTCATATCAGTTAGGCTAATAATGATCGTTGGGTTTGAGTCCCAATTAATGTTATACATGATTATAAAATGAAATTTTTAAATAGAAAAGGACAAAAAAAAAACAAAAAAACAGATCAGCCCTACCCAGCATCCAAGCCTTATGTTTTTAAGAAAGTCAAGTTTGAACTTTGACCTATTTCAAGTTTCTCACCAAGGAGATGAGGCTTTGTAGCAACTTCTATCTAGTTTTAAAGTTGACACAAAAAAAATCTTATTTTCTCTTATTTAACACTTGTTATTCAAATACTATGCTCCCAACCACCCTCTCCCCCCTCCCCACAGTTCCCCAAGCACCTTTCTTAGAGAAGGTTACTATCCTAGCCTTAGGTAAATGGAAGATACAAATCCATCACACAAAGAAGGAGAAAAAGGACCAGAGTGCAATAGATTGAAAAAAGTTGGGCCTAATTATTTCTAATAATTCTTGTCTTTGATGACTAAGAACATTTATTATTATCAGGCAATACTGTATCATTTGAGAGCTCCTCTGGAAAGCAGTGCTTCTGCACTGAGCAGGACTACCCACATTAAAGATGACAATAATTAAAAAAAAAAAAAAAAAAAAATTGGCATCGTTTTTGTCTGGACTTTTTTGTCTTTTTTCGTTTTTTTCCCAACATTCCTAGTCTGTTTTGTTCATTTTTCTTAACATATTTTCGGTTCTCTTTCAACTTTCTTCATCTCATTTTTCATATTTTCTTTCAACTTTAGGTGAACGACGGTTCTTTGTTGCTATTGGGAAAGAAGACGTTTCTCAAACCGGAACCGTATGGTGTGGTCCTAATCATAGGAGCGTGGAACTATCCTCTCCAGCTGACGTTATTACCCTTAGTGGGAGCTATCGCAGCAGGTGACATACCGTTGATTTTTCTTTTCACTTATTCTGGTCCTCTTCAGGGAAAAAAAGCCCAATTAGTTGCATTCTAGGGCACCCTGGATACCCTATTCATCATCAATACTGGCAAACATTGTTAGCAATGTTTCGTTCCAAACCGGTTTTCTCAAAACCGAAATACCAAGTCCACGGGAGAGATTTTGCTTAACTTTACTACTGACTTTTGAATAGTATTAGAGAATCTAGTTCCTGATGAGTTTGCATTCACAAAATGTTACTTTCAAATTTTTTTGATGTTACTATTAGAATCTCATTTTGGAAATTCCAGAAAGATTGTTTTTTTAAAGCAATCAACTCCAGCCACCGTAAAGTATCCCTTTAACTTTTATTCTCAGCTGTGACCCCTTTTTGACCTTATGACCTGTTCTTTTTACTTCAAAGGAAACTGCGCAATTGTGAAACCGTCCGAGATGAATCCAGAATTCACCTTAGTGCTGACAAAGTATTTCACACAATACATGGATCAGGTTAGTACTAGCTTCTTGGTATATTAAAATTTGCTCCTTCCCTGATTCCTGTGGAAACAGGAATCAAATTAAAGACACACACTAACATGCACACACAAGCATTTGTAGTGTCAAACTTCTTCCTCTTGCAGTGAAAGTTACTCATACCTGTAAAACAGGAAGTTAGGTTACCTCAACTTGAAAGAAACACACTAACAAGCATTAGCAGTCATGATATCAACTCTATTAGTACACTGAATATAAGTCGTTTTACAGCAATAGTGAATGGAAGCCTGATTCATGTGTCAAGAAACTCACTCACAATAATACACAACATGATTCCTGTGAGAAAGGAATCAGGATTTGACTTCATTTTGAAGTAATATATTAACAAGTACATACACACATTTTACAGTACTGTAAGTTACTCACTCCTGTGCAACAGGAAACAGGGTTTGTATTGTGGGTTTTGTACAGGGTGGGATAAGATGTTATGTCATCCAGAGTAGTGGTCTAAGGGGAATGGTGGTCCTTCCCCATTGAGGAATTTTGGTAAAATGAAGGATCTTTAGATGAAAATGGTGCAATGATAATTTTACAACTTTTGAAACTATGTTGAAGAGTTTTAGACTATTTAGGTTGTACAGCACATTCATGTTATATATTTATGTACTGTTCATTTTTGTTGTCGAAATAAACCTCCCTTCTGTGGGAGCTAGGGGACTGAGCTACCCTGATTTTGTATTGGTGGGGGAGGAGGGGAGGAGATGGGGAGCAGAAGCCCCCCCCAAGAAGTATCCATGGTTGCATCCCCTTTTGACACTGAAAACTTCAAGGGTGTGAAGACTCGCGCAAAAAGAAACGTCTAATGCCGGCAATTCCCTTTGACATTGCTTGGTGAATAATTCAGGAGTGAATCTATCATTCGACCTATAAAACGGAACAGATCTGAATCTCAGCTTCTGGTGAAGTTGATTAAAATAATATGTGTAGTACATAACACCCAAAATTTCTTTCCATCGCTAGGACTGTTTCAGAGTCGTGAACGGAGAAAAGGAGGCATCGGAGGCGCTGTTGAATCAACGATTTGATCACATCTTGTACACGGGGAATCCCTTCGTGGGTAGGTTGGTGATGAAGGCTGCCGCCAAGAATCTGACTCCAGTCACCCTGGAACTTGGAGGAAAGAGGTGAGAATTTGAATCCTGTAGATTTTAGACAGACAGATTAACAGACAGAAGGACAGGCAAGACTGACAGATAGATAGACCAGCAAGATTCTATCGTTTTTTGCAAATTAACAAAAATTGTTTAAAGTTTTTGCTTTACAGTTTTTTTTGACTCATGTCAGTGCATACCCATTTCCTTTCTCTGGGTAGGTAAAATATTTATGAATTTCCTTCTCTCCAAAAAAGGGAAAAATATAAACCTGGTCAAGAAGCGGTGTTAAAAGGGTTAGTCAAGGTGCAAGTTTGTTTTCGAAAGACAAACATGTTTGCTTTAAATTCCTATGTATCATGTTTTTTTAGATAACAGCATTTGTAGTTGACAAGTTTTAAACCTCATACGAACTTTATCAAACAGGTTTTACTTCATAGATGTGCACTGCCGAATTTCTTTCATTTTTTACATTCAAATTTGTATCCACTTCCCTTCTTCTAAATTGGGGTACATCTCAAAATATGAAAAATATATACCTCAGTCATTGGTATATTTTTTACTTCACACCCCTTTTGGGTAAAGTTGAACCATATCCAAGCCAAGGGTAAAAAAATAATAAAGTGATAAACAGAGGACAAAAAGAAGAAGACTTTTTTCTGTCGGCGTGCAACTTTGCAAATATTAACAGGATGCATAGAATACATTCCTCTTTCCATCTGTCAAATATACATTTCTCAGTTGGATGAACAGACAGACAGATTGGTAGACTGACAGATAGACGGACCAAAAACAATCCAGTAATTGCTGAGTGGATGAATACCAAAGAAAGGGAGAATAATTGCATATAAAGTTGACATCGTAAAATTTGGATAACTTAAAGACTGCTGAACAGGAGATAACATAACATGAAAAAAGAATGACTAAATAATGGAAATGTAAAGCATTGCTGTTAGAAAATAAGATATGAGTCATTTTTATTTTGCTTGTCGAAGAAGTTTCATGGTACCCTTGTCCCCCATCAAGTTTAATTTGTTATGTCTCCCTCATTTCGTCAGTCCTGCAATATTCCACTTAAAAAGTTGACATCATTAAATTTGGAATTACTTAAAGGGTGTGAAGACTCACGCAAAATAATCTGACCTAGTTTTGAATGAGGTGTGACAGAAGTGTTACACACCACCGTCGATCCCAGAAAATACGCACACAGCTTGCTACCGTCGGTAATTAGACACTAGTGTACAATCAATACATACAGCTGTGGTCAATAGGCACAGCACAGTGTACAAACGATAAAGCGATGGACATCTCAGGTCCAGCTAAAGATAACAAGGTATCACGTTTCATTACTATCTGCATTTTGTAGCGACAAGCAGAAACTTCACTTGCAAGCAACAGAAAGTTAACTTTTTCAGAGCGCGGCACATGGTTTGGGGCGAGTCTTCAATGCCTTTGTGACAGCTGAACAGGAGACCGAAAAAAATGGAAAAAATGACTAATTATTGGTAAAGTATAGCATTGCTGTTAGACAATTCCAAAAGGAGTCATTGTTATTTTGCTTGTCAAAGAAGTTTCATTGTCCCTCATCAAGTTTAAATGTATTTTATCTCCCTCCTTTCCTCAGTCCTGTGATAGTCGATTCCAAATCTTGTGTGTCTGTATCGGCCAGGAGGATCGTGTGGGGAAAGTATGTTAATGCCGCTCAGACCTGCATCGCCCCCGACTACATCCTCTGTGAGCCATCGGTGCGAGACGAGCTAATCGACGAGATGAAGAAACACCTGACAGAGTTTTACGGTTCCGATCCGAAGCAGAGCCAGAGCTTTGGGAGAATTATAAACGATCGCCACTACGAGTAAGTCATTCTGCCAGAAGCAAAACGATTGGACGGTTTGTATGAGTGCGATGTTGTCTGGACTGTGATTGGCCGATTTAAACAACCCCCCAAAAACTCTCAAAGTCAAAATTCAGGGCAGGAACCCTAAGGATTGTCTGAGCTAGAAAATTAGTTTTAATTAGACAAACCTCTTAACAAGAAATAATCATTCTCGATCACATTTTGATAACTTCTTTTTGTCGAGAAATGGAAATTTCAGACATTGGTAGACAAACATTTGTAGACTGAGCAAGTTTAGCACTTCCATTCGTGAGTCTGGTGTAACGTTGTCCATTCTGTGTGTGAAGTCTAACAGGCATGAGCTCTTTACGCGAATTGGCGGAATATCTGTGATTTCTTTTCTACCTCGGGGACAAAAACTATTATCCTACATACTGTAGCATACGCAAACTGGAGCCTATCCCGCAATTTTTGCAAAGTTCCGTGATTTTTTTTTTACCCCAGGCTCATCCCTGGTCTAAACAGGTGTTAAGCTTCCGAGTTCAGCGGTACTTAATGTCAGCATTGAATGGAGAATAAAGTACAATATCAATTATTGATTACAATTATTGATATAAGATTTGATCATTCCAACTATTTCTCTTGATTTCATGAGAGCAAAAAAAAATGATCTCTCTGCCATAAAAAATGGCTATGAGGATGTGCTTTTTCAGCAATTTAGTCAGTAAGCAATCAACTTTACCCACCAGAATATCAATGTTTGGATTGAAGAAATTAATTAAAAGTAAGAGGGCCTGGCCTTTTGATCCTAGCAGGATCTTCTTCAGAGGCTGAATGACAAGTTACAGTAACAGAAGGGACAGAAACATGCACAGCATACAGACAGGTTAATGAGCATGGTGAACACAAAAGAGATAGATGTAAGGGGATTAGTAGACAAGGGATGGAGAGAAGAAAGAAAGAAACGGGGCAGAGGAGAGGTAGGAGATAAACAGTAGAGGGACAAAGAGAGGATTAAGGGAAGAGGGTAGGGAGTAAGCTAGAGAAGGACAAAGACAGAAAGGTGTGGAGAAAAAAAGGCGGGAGAGAGCTGTGAGAAGAGGGGTGACAGAGGGGAAACAAGAGGAGATGGAAGTGGGGGGGGGGAAGGACCAGAAGAAAGGTTAGTCAAGTCCTTCCTGAATGTTGAGCCCATTAGGTTGAATGGTGCGAAAGGCGTTGCAAGTTCTGAACAAAAAGTGGGCAATTAATAACAACCTAAAAAGTTTGCAAAGAAGATGGTGTAAAGGCTTAAAGAGATTTAAAGTTGATTTTTTGACTGATTCTTACTGTTCTTGACAGGAGATTGTCCAAACTTCTTGCTGGGAAAGAAAAGTACATCGTGCACGGCGGAGACGTGGACCGCCCCGACAGATATATCTCTCCGACCTTTATGGTGGACCTACCATTGGAAGACCCCATTATGCAAGACGAGGTAAGCCAAGTTGAAATATTCACATGTTTTATTTCCTCCAAGACTATCCCTCTGAGATCCCCCATTAACATTTAGCCTTATCAGTGGTAAGTCCAAAATAAGTCAGATCACCTAATAATTGTCATTCATACCCAACTTCCATCGAGCATTTTAATGTCGCCTTGAAAATTATTTCTTGTTAACTGAGAGGTATTAATTGAGTATTAATTGTCAAAATAAAATAAAACTGTTAGCAAACTGCTTATCCTGTTACTTGTCATCTAGCTTCTGAAGAAGATCCTGCTAGGATCGAAATGTCAGACCAACTTACTTTGACACAGTATTAATTGTCAGTAAAGTACGCTTTGTTTAGGACGTCTTTGTGTACAAATGTCGTCGAATTGGCACAGACTTGGCAAGGGTACCATCTTTATGTGATAGTGTCATATAATAAAAGTGCAAATAGTGACAAATTTTAAACAATCTACGTCATATATGACAAAACATTATTAATTTTTATTTATACTTAAACTTCATTACATGCGTTGATATTATGCATCAGGGAAAATTATTAGTACTTTACTAGAGTTGGGGTTTGTGGTAAGACTTCACCTGATATCAACGACCTGAGGTACATAAGAAAGTTTGTCAAGAATTCAACAAGACAATGATGAATCAAATAATAGTAACGAATGCGTATCCTCGATAATACTTACGTCATGACTTGATGCTATCTGTAGCAGCTGTAGGGTAGACCTCTGTAGTAACTTGCTGTCATCTCTTCTGATGATAACCTTCTACGAACAGAGTTCTGTAACAGTCTTCCTGATCTCCTCAATGTCTCCTTTTTATTCTAAGATATATTTTGGTGCACCAACACTGGTGAATTGTTAATTAAACAGTCTCTTACTCAGGAGTATTGTTTCTTTATCTCTTTTTACTTTAATGTTAATTTGACAGATCTTTGGTCCTATCTTACCAATCGTCACAGTCAGTTCGTTGAACGATGCATTGGAGTTTGTCAATGCCAGGTAATTATATCAATACTTAAAAAATGGTCATGTTTGTTTTACAACTCAGAACATATTTAAGGCCCCCCCCCCCCTTTGGGCATGCCACTGCTTCAAACTTAGATGTTAAATGTTGTCACCAGTTAACATTGAGAACTTCCTCAATGTATTAATATGCATGTGAATAGTAGTTAGAGGCCACTATATATACATTCAGAAAGTGTCAAAATACTTGGTATTATATGCCTATATACATATTAATGATTAATGAAGTGGGGTCTGCGGGTACTCTACGGAAAAAAAAATAGTCTATACAAGTAGTTCTAAACACAATTTTATGCTAATAAATAGTTTGTGTGAGGTTGACATAAAATGGGTGTGGGGGAGGTGGGTGGGTTTGTACTAATTCTTGCCTGGTTGGAAGCAGAAATCCTCCAATTGTATAAAATTTTCCCCTCGACTGTCGATGGGAGGTAGGAGGTGGGCCTGGCATCCTGGTCCCTCCTTTGGGTATATGTCACTGCTTTAAACCAAGTCACTTTTACCAACAGTTTCCTAGTATGTACACTAATAGTTTAGAATGAATATGCACATAAATAGTTTTGTATGAATATGTGTACAAATAGTTTAGTATGAATATGGATATAAATAGTTTAGTATGAATATGTATATAAATAGTTTAGTATGAATATGCACATAAATAGTTTTGTATGAATATGTGTACAAATAGTTTAGTATGAATATGGATATAAATAGTTTAGTATTTTGTAAATGTATATAAATAGTTTAGTATGAATAAGTATATAAATAGTTTAGTATGAATATAAATAGTTTAGTATGAATATAAATAGTTTAGTATGAATATGGATATAAATAGTTTAGTATGAATATGGATATAAATAGTTTAGTGAGAGACCATTCTACATTCAACAATTTCAGTATACATGTAAATGTAGGCCTATGTGCATATTAATAAAATAACCTGTATTGCAATATTCAGTAATGCTTGCATATATGCAGATACTTTTGGGTATCGGGGGCCAACCAATGTTGAGAAATTTCTCAAAACATGAGTATGCATGTAAACCCAGCGAATAAATTAAGTGTTCCAAATTTTGTGTTTTTGAAGATTTTTAAAATCTCCCAGTATTTCTCTCATGTAAAGTGCTATGGTCCCTGGGTAGAAAATCTGTTATTTATGTCTTTGCAATTGCAAAGAGAGATGACCATATTGCATAGCATTGTTTTTACCATTTCATAGCTAGATGAAAATGCTCCTTTAATCTATTGTAAGTATCGTTGAGCTGTAATGTTTAGTGAATTTTGATACATTAATTTAGACGTTATCTGTGGATTTTGTTACCTATGGTTTCACATTGTAAACAATATTAACATCAAAAATTACACCACCACACAAAAAAGACCAAAAAAAACCAACTTTAGAACAATTTACCCTGGCAACAAGTCCAGCAACAACAAGTTCAATATCAATCCAGCATGACAATTTTTCACATGACTGCTTTCCTGAGTGTGCCTTGTGATGTACTCATGACAGGAAGATAATCTACCTAGAGAGAGTCAAGATTGTTGAACGCAATCACATCTCTCAACTCAAGTATGTCAGGTGGAGATGTGACATCCACTCCACATTGCCCTAATTTTGGCATCTACATTAAAGAAATATCGTAGAATTCAAAATGAATGGATTTTTGACAGAGTCAGATAAATGGTGGAGCTAAAAGAGGCAAAACTGGCAAACCAGAACGAGCTCATTTCTATTACTTCTGAAAAATAGTTAACCTCAGGCCTACACTGTTATCCTAACAGCTTAATCAATGTGACACTGCAGGCCGACATATTATCCCAACAGCTTAATCAGTGTGACACCAGGCCTACATTATTCTCCTAACTGCTTAATCAGTGTGACACCAGGCCGACATATTATCCTAACAGCTTAATCAGTGTGACACCAGGCCTACATTATTATCCTAACAGCTTAATCAGTGTGACACCAGGCCTACATTATTATCCTAACAGCTTAATCAGTGTGACACAAAGTTACTTCTCATTGCAAGCTACATTTGTAAGTAAAACACAAACACAATTTATTGTTAATTGTTGCCTGATTATACTGATATATCAGACTTAGGTTAGTTCTACTGACAAACCAGACTGAGCTAATTTCTTTTACTTCTGAAAAATAGTTAACCTCAGGCCTACACTGTTATCCTAACAGCTTAATCAGTGTGACACAAAGTTACTTCTCAATGCAATTGAGCTACACAGTTGTAAGTGAAAAGAAGTACAATTATTGTTTGATTTGTTGCCTGGTTATACAGATATACGAGACTGAGGTCAGTTCTCTTGCTAATTTAAAATATTTAACTTCAGGCCTACATTATTATCCTAACAGCTTAATCAGTGTGACACCAGGCCTACATTATTATCCTAACAGCTTAATCAGTGTGACACAAAGTTACTTCTCATTGCAAGCTACATTTGTAAGTAAAACACAAACACAATTTATTGTTAATTGTTGCCTGATTATACTGATATATCAGACTTAGGTTAGTTCTACTACTACTGAAACAATATTTAACCTCAGGCCTACATCATTACCCTAACAGCTTAATCAATGTGACACCAGGCCTACATTATTATCCTAACAGATTAATCAGTGTGACACCAGGCCTACATTATTATCCTAACAGATTAATCAGTGTGACACCAGGCCTACATTATTATCCTAACAGCTTAATCAGTGTGACACCAGGCCTACATTATTATCCTAACAGCTTAATCAGTGTGACACAAAGTTACTTCTCATTGCAAGCTACTGTACATTTGTAAGTAAAAAACAAACACAATGATTGTTAATTGTTGCCCGATTATACTGATATATCAGACTTTGGTCAGTTTCTATTACTACTGAGAAATATTTAACCTCAGGCCTACATCATTACCCTAACAGCTTAATCAGTGTGACACAAAGTTTCTTCTGAATCCAATTACGCTACAATGCTTGTAACTGGAAAAGCAGTTATTGCAAATTATCGATACCTGATTAGATCCCATGTTTGGAGATAACATAATGTTTAGTATTAAATCCATGCAATGTGAATCCGCTGTTTTTAATTTGTTTTCCTTTTCTCATGATTCTTGCCTAAGTTTTGTTTTCTTCTCTTTCTTCTTCGTTCTTTGTAAAGAGAGAAACCGCTGGTCCTCTACATTTTCTCAGATGACAGTTCGTTTATAGACAAAGCCATCAACACGACCTCTAGTGGTGCCACAGTAGTCAATGATACATTGATACATGCAGGAGGTTAGTGAAAATCACTTTCTGAAGGAAATTTTACCATCTTAAGAGGTCACAGTTGGCTTGTCTTGGCATAAAAGTGGGTGAATTCCCAGTAAATGTGTAGGTACAAATGCTGTATAGGAAATCAGTAGAACTGATAGGGAACAGTTGAGAGAATAATCAGAATAAAAAAACATCATTCTTGGTGTCGTAAGTAGTTTAATATGAATATGCACATAAATAGTTCAGTATGAATATGCATCGTAGAATACAAATTAATGGATTTTAGACGGTGTAAGATAAATAGTAGATTGAAAGAGGCAAAACTGACCTACCAGGGTGAGCTCACTTCTTAATCAGCATACTCGATAGGTGATAGTTTGAGAGAATAATTAGAAATAATAAAACCTTATTTTTGGTGTCGTGAGGAAGAATCACTTTGATTCTAAGGAAGATAACGTCCCTGTGATAAGTAGGTTACGGATAATCTATATTGGGATTACAAGGTTGTGATTACAAAGTGTGGTAACAAGGATAGGGAAAATTTCTGATTTAAAAGAATTTCACCATCTTATGAGATCTCAGACAGTTTGACTGGGCTGAAAGTGGGTGGATTCTCATTGAAACTGTAGGTAGGATCGCTGTAGGAATCTGTTGCAATGAGCAGGAGAATCGTTAGAATAATTGTCATTCTTGGCGTTATGTCAAAATAATAATCATTTTTGGTGAAAAAATGATCATGTCCGGGCTGTGATTACACTGTTGTAGGATATAAATTTAATATGTGATTACGTCATTGTGATAACGACATTGTGATTTCACATTGCGATTACGACATTGTGATTACACGCTGTGATTACGACATGGTGATTATGACATGGTGATTACGACCTGGTGATTACGACCTGTGATTACACACTGATTACACATTGCGATTACGACATTGTGATCACATGTTGTGATGAGGAAATTGTGATTACACATTGAGATTGCACACTGTGATTACACATTGCGATCACGACATTTTGATCACACATTGTGATGACGACAGTGTGATTACACACTGATTACACATTTTGATTGCACATTGCGATCCCACATTGCGATCCCACATTGCGATGACACATTGCGATGACACATTACTATTGCACATTGCGATTACACGTTGGGATGACACACTGTGATGACACACTGTGATGACACATTGTGATGACACATTGCGATGACACATTGCGATGACACATTGTGATTACACATTTTGAAGGTTAGGGATGATTCATATTGTGATGGCTGAACAGACATGTAAATTTGTAATGTTGTGACAGATCTGTGTTCATTCATTTTGTTCTCAGAGTTGAACATAATGATACTGATGAAAGATGATAAAAGCAATGAGATTTATAGAGGTTAATCTTATTCAGGATTGATGAAAGTATAGTTGCATTGGAATGACACAGGATTAGAGCAGAATGAGATTATCATGGCTAATCTCATATTGGGATTAAAGAAAGAATAAGTGAATTGGAATGACACAGGATAAAGCAGAATGGGATTATCGAGGCTAATCTCATATTGGGATTAAAGAAAGAATAATCGCATTGGAATGACAGGATAAAAGCGAGTGGGATCATCGAGACTAATCTCATTTGGGATTAAATAAAGAATAAGTGAATTGGAATGACACAAGATAAAAGCAGAATGGGATTATCGAGGCTAATCTCATTTGGGATTAAAGAAAGTATAGTTGCATTGGAAGACACAAGATTACACAAATTGAGATTATCAAGGCTAATATCATTTGGGATTAAAGAAAGAATAATCGCATTGGAATGACACAGGATAAAAGTAAAATGAGATTATTAAGGCTTAATCTTATGTTTGGACAAAATAAAAAGTGCCCTACCAACTCAACTCTGGCAGAAATTTCCTCCTTTAAAATAAAAAGAGGACAAAAAACAAAGCAGATTTCATGCAGGGCAGCAGGTTTAAAATATGGACAACAAATTATTCGATTGTTAAAAGGCAAGTGTCTGAATCACCCTTTCATTACCATGGCTGAGTGGTTATATATTACTTTAGACAATAGGGACTGTCATCATATTAATACCAAGCACTCTCACTAACCTCGAACACTCGATGTTGAAGTGGTTGGCTGGACTCGTTGCACCAGTCACATGCCATTTTCAAAACGCTCCTTATAACAAATACTGGTAGAGTTGCTTGTATCAAATTCCATTATTTTTCATTTAATTTCGTTCTCGGAATGGATCGAGTGGTTGATGACAGACTGGGCGAAGCTGTATGCTTGTAATGTACAGTACCTTGACCTACACTGTTTCTGTAAACATCTTCTTCTTGGTCATATTGTGTGATATTACAAATCGAAGGAAACATCTTTGAAAAACTTACATTTTGGTTGCTTGCTCCTCGTGACATAACTAGGACGTTATCATATTATAAACAAAGTCTTTATGTGAACTCTTGAATCAGAGGTGTGGGAGCTGTATTAGATTAAAAGGGGGGAGTGGAGGAATTTAACACCAATAATATGCTATATAAGGAAACCTCAGAGTAATTTTTCTTTTTTTTGACATATTTATTTTGGTGTTTTTAAGCAACTATTCAGAAATACCTGAGAATGTTGTATAGCTTCTGGAGGCATTGCACCATGGACCTCCACCAGAGGTGTCTCCTTGGTGACCCATTGCCCTCCCAGCCAATAACTAGCCTCTCTCTCTTCCCCCTTCTTCATTGGGAAACATCCTCCTTCTACAACTCTTATTTTCCAGTCATCCTTATAAACACACACACACAAATATACCTGTAAATTTAAAGTGGAGGCTGGAAATTTTTTCACTGTTCTGGATTTTCCAAGTCAACTACGATTTTAATTCATTTGCCTTTGTCGTTTACTTCCATTTCATTAACATAACGTCTGTTCAAAGTATCTCCTTCAAAATCCGGCTTTATGAATCACAAATGATTTTCGATTTGGTTAGAATCCTGTTTGATCTCTAGAGTAAGGCAAATATGTCACCAAAAACAGAACTAGTACTGTTCGATACAGGTGACAAACGCCTACACTGGAATTACGACCTTCCTTACCGGTTTCGAACCTCTAGACATACAATCAGCATCCATAGCCTAGTGGTTAGGGTGTTCGCATAAAAGCGGGAGGCCTGGGTTCGTATCCCGGTGGAGGCTGGAAGTTTTTTCACTGTTCTGGATATAAATCAGGCCAATTTCTGATGAAAACTCATGCCTGTCCCTTTCTGGGTTGTATCAGTGAAACTGTGGTATAATATGAACCATGGTTACACGGTATGTGGCTTCAGTCTGACCAGTGCCACTAGCAAAGAATTGACTATATAAAGATTATCAACAACTAAGGAACAATGTGATAATGAGGTCCCTGCATTGAGTCCCATTCTAGCCAAAAAGAAAAGGTTCTTTGCTAGTTACAACTTTTGAGAGTACACAGTTATAATAACAATATTGACGTCGGAGTGCACAGTTACAATAATAATAATGACCTCGGAGTGCACAGTTACAATAATAATAATGACCTCAGAGTGCACAGTTACAATAATAATAATGACCTCAGAGTGCACAGTTAACAATACTAATAATGACCTCAAAACACACTATTCAAAGTTGCCCAGTGTCATATAGTGCTCTCTTGTTAATATTTTCTTAATATCTTGTTTTCTAATATTTTTGAACTTGACGAAAGCAGACGGAAGACTACAATTTATTTTAATACCAAGAGAGATTAATTTCATTATATATATACAAATGAATAATTTGTTTTTTACATATGTGTGTCTCTTTAGGTAAATGGACAA
This sequence comes from Apostichopus parvimensis, assembly GCA_000934455.1. Lineage (NCBI taxonomy): Eukaryota > Metazoa > Echinodermata > Holothuroidea > Aspidochirotida > Stichopodidae > Apostichopus > Apostichopus parvimensis. Next base: position 17,086 of record KN883140.1, on the reverse strand, counting down.
ACCTGAAATTGTAAGTTCCAGATTCTCGATTTGTGTAGCATGAATATATCGCTTTCATTTCATGCCGTAAGTTTGCTTGGTGTACCTTTTTTCTTTCTGTTTGAGTGTTGCGCTTGCTGCAAAAATCAACTCATAGTCCCATAAGTTCCACGATGATGATGCAATATTGAGAGGGATGGGGGACAGGGTCAAAGGGTCAGGGGTGCATTCTTGTTTTCTCTTCAGCAGCTATATCACTTCATCACAGAGGCCACACTCATCGTTTCACTGCTAAGACTTTCCTTATTTTCTAGCTGGAAACTGGATCAAACACCACTCATTTAATTTTTTTATTTTGGCATCAATATGTTACTTTTATGAAATTGTAGAATGTAATTGCATGATATTTATAATTTTGTACAGATTTTTGGTTATAATAAAATTATGAAAATTTTATGTCACAAAACCAGTGAAATGCTTTGTAACTTAAACCTCCTCTGTATAATTTGGAAGGATTCATTACGCTATTAGAACCGCATATTTTCAATATATTGTGGCAAAATGATAAATTAATCATTGAACAAATCTTCCCCGATTCACCATTTTGCAACAAAATGATTAATTTTCTTTGCGTGAGAAGGTCATCAATTTACCATATTGTACTAAAATGATGAATTGCAACATAATTTACAGAGAAATTTTAATAAAATTTTGAGGTCACCTTAACATTTCCATCGTAACAATGATGGTTGGTTACAGCACTGTTGGATCAGCCAGTTGGGACAATTTTTTCTATACTGTACTGTCATGTCCCACTTCAGAGCACTCGTATTGTGTATTGTCAGTACGAGCAGTATGAATATCATGTATTTTATTAGATCAAGGTTAGGAACTGTTTGTACTGTCAGGTTGAGTGCATTGAAGCATGATATGTGAGGACAGTATAGAGTGGTATTAGCATTAGAATAAGATAAAGGTTAGGAACTGTTTGTACTGTCAGTACGAATGCTTTGAAGCATGATTCGTGAGGACAGTATAGAGTGGTAGTAGCATTAGAATAAGATAAAGGTTAGGAACTGTTTGTACTGTCAGTTTGAGTGCTTTGAAGCATGATTTGTGAGGACAGTATAGAGTGGTAGTAGCATCAGAATAAGATAAAGGTTAGGAACTGTTCATACTGCCAGTACGAGTGCTTTGAAGCATGATTTGTGACGACAGTATAGAGTATAGAGTGGTATTAGCATTAGAATCAGATAAAGGTTAGGTACTGTTTGTACTGTCAGTTTGAGTGCTTTGAAGCATGATTTGTGAGGACAGTATAGAGTGGTATTAGCATTAGAATAAGATAAAGGTTAGGAACTGTTTGTACTGTCAGTTTGAGTGCTTTGAAGCATGATTTGTGAGGACAGTATAGAGTGGTAGTAGCTTTTAGGATCAGATTATGGTAAAGAACAGGGATCTCAGAGATTTTTGTTTAACAATTTCTAGTTAAAATTAGCTTGCATGAAATTAATGTTAGATCTGAGGACAATTTCTTTCAACAGCTGTGTATACTACCTTCCATGGCTGATACCATGTAATCTGTCTTGTCTCTGTTTCCGCTCCTATTTTTAGTCGTAGCATCTGGTTTTGACTGCCTGGCTTTCTTTTTTTTTTCCTTCAATTCATTTCTTTCACTGCCAGAACTTACTTTTTGACATATCGTGCAAATAATCTTCCTGGTAGGTTGGTCGCTGTAATTAGGCTCACCTGCAATGTCTGTTTTGTTTTTCTAGTACTCACAGTAAACAAAGAATGCCTTGCTTTTCACGATAGTTCTAGTGTAAAGGAGTTTGTACATATATATATATACAGTAGTATTTTCGTTCTGTTACAGACAGCATTTCAATTTGTGGACGTTGTACTGTGACAGGCTCACTACGTTTATTGATCCATGTGAAAATATATTATATATAAATATATATTTCAAGTTATTTGATTTGCAGGCCATACGGTACGTGGAAGTTAAAGTCAACAATAGAGAACTGATCTTATCTTCAAATTTGTTTATAATTTCTGAGTTCAGTTTCCTGTTGTTCATGTTTACTTTATACATGACATCAATCAAAAGAGAAAGACTTGTAATTGTTGTGAAAACCCTTCCCTTCTGGTTTCTGGAAGCGATAAAAATATTCTAGCTATGAATGAGACCGTGATGTCATCCATGGTTATTGTAAGGTAACTGACTCCCCACTGGCATTCTTAGGAAGGAAAATGTTATATATTCACTGGCACCAACTAAGGGCTGGATTGCTCATTTGGTGGCACATTACTACTACTTGCCACTGGTTTAAGGCAAAAGTTTTTGGAACTCTTTTCAGATTTGTAGCAAAATACTAGCCATTATCTGAATCTATTCATAGATATAATAAGATGATGATGTTTCTTCCAATCATATCAATACTAAATCCCTTTTTAGCATTTTATAAAGTTTGGGTTAAAGCTGATGACTTGGTAGTCTACATTCACTACAACTACTCACTTCTCTTCCCATCCCTGCCCTGCCCTGCCCCGCCTTCCCTGCCTGCCCCACCGTCCTTGCCCCGCCCCTCCTGGCCCGCCTGCCCCGCCCTGCCCTTGCCTGCCCTTGCCTGCCCTGCCCTACCCTGCCCTCTCCTCACCCAAGCTCTCAGTTGTTCCTTTCATCTCTCTCCTATTATAGAAGAAAACTTAGTTGTTTATCTCTCAATTGAAAGAGAACAGTCTTCAAAGTCCAGTTAGCTTCAGTTTCTCTTTTCTTACTCCAGCCAATTCGCTCTTTTTGATTTTCTTTTTGTTGATATTTAATGTTTCATTTCAATCTTGCAGTTGATGTGCTACCGTTTGGAGGTGTAGGCTCCAGTGGTATGGGATCTTTCCATGGTAGTCAATCCTTCAAGACATTCAGTCACATGAAACCATGCTTTGTAGATCCTTACTACAAGTACCTAGACTGTACTATGGGGTAAGTCGACTTTATTGCCACGGTTTCGAGAAAAAAAAAGATGGTTTAGACTTCTGTCCTGCCAATAGGGTCTTGGTTTTGTCCCACTATTAACAAGACAAAAGGGTGAAGCGTTAAATGCCATTTATTATCTTCAATTGAAGGTACTGAATAGTGTTAAAGGCATTGAAGACTCGCCCCAAACCGCCTGCGGCCATCTGAAAAGGTTAACTTTCTGTTGCTTGCAAGTGACGTTTTCTTCTTGTCCTACAAAATGCAGACAGTAATGAAACACGATACCTTGTTATCTTTAGCTGGGCCTAAGATGTCCATCGCTGTATCGTTTGTATACTGTGCTGTGGGTGTTGACTGCAGCTGTATGTACTGACTGTACACTAGTGTCTAATTACCGACGGTAGCAAGCTGTGTATTTTCTGGGATCGATGGTAGTGTCTAACACTTCTGTTACACCTCATTCGAAACTAGGTCAGATTACCGGCATTAAACGTTTCGTTTTGCGCAAGTCTTCACACCCTTTAAAACTACATCTTCCGTCTGTAAATTCTTACTCTAAGGACTCAAGAATCGAATATAGCATAGATAAGGTCAAAGGTCATCTGTGTTATTCCAATTGAAGGTTTACCATTGTGAGAAGTGTCAACACTTTGCAACATATATTTTTTCCGGAAGAACCGACCCTCAGAATCATTGTTAAATTCAAAGAACAAAATAAGAGAATGGAAAGTCCTCCATTATTTTGGAAAACAGCATCAGGAATGCCTGCTTGTTGAAGTTTGCACAGTTTTAAGACTCTCAGGTATATTTGCAGGCATTGTCATGAACCACCCGCTTCATAATGAGCTGAACTCACTTCTTCGACAGACTAGGCTAGTTACAATTTGAGAAATAGGACGACAACACCGAAGTTTCGAACTGTATTTCTTGAATTTTTTTCTTAAGATCTGATATTTTTTATTCAGGGTGTTGTACTTCAAAATTTACTTAAATTCTTTCATCAACTGTAGATTTATTATTGATACATATCGTCCTTGCTGTATCACCATTTTAACCATTATAACTCTTTACTATGTATTTAAATCCTATTTATGAATATTGACTTTTATGTACTTATACTGATGGCTTCTTTGCGAGCAGGAGGATCTAAAATACATACATACGTACATACATACTGGATATGTAATTAACTTGAAACGTCAAGTTTCAAGTTTATTTTCTACATTCCATACTATTTCATACATCAGTTATTCACATGGATAAAACGTTAACGACTTAGCAAATACAGAAATCCAAGAAAATAATTTAACTTGGGATGTCAGATGAAATTAGAGGAACAAGAAATAAGTACTGTACTATATACTTTTCTAGTCTGGACCCGTAATAGCATACAAATAAATATATCTTTCATATACATATATGCAAAGGGTTTCATGTGTCATGTGAATTGGATGGAACAGTCAATGGAAGTACTTGCAACACAAATATTAAACATCCCATTGTATTGGGAATTGAATGGTGGGTTGACTTACAACTGTGTGAGACATATATGGTCTTACTTTAGTCTCAAATAGTTAGCTTTTTATTTTTCATAAAATACACCAAATGTATCTCTTGAAGAAATTCATGTCATAAAAAGGTCTGTTGCAAACGGTTGGGGCTATTTTGTATGCTAACATATTGTGGAAAGAGTGCAAGCTAGGTTGAATAAGTGCTGCTAGGTGGAATAAGGGTTGCTATGTGGAATACGGGTTGCTAGTTGGAATAAGGGTTGCAAGGTGGAATTAGGGTTGCTAGGTGGAATAAGTGTTTCTAAATGGAACAAGGGTTGCTAGGTGGAATAAGTGTTGCTAGATGGATTAAGTGTTGCTAGGTGGAATAAATGTTGCTAGGTGGAATGAGTGTTGCTAGGTTGAATAAGTGGTGCTAGGTGGATTAATTAAGTGTTGCTAGGTGGAATAAGGGTGAATGAGTGTTGCTAGGTTGAATAAGTGGTGCTAGGTGGATTAATTAAGTGTTGCTAGGTGGAATAAGGGTTGCTAGGTGGAATAAGTGTTGCTAGGTGGAATAAGTGTTACTAGGTGGAATACAGGTTGCTAGGTGGAATAAGTGTTGTTAGGTTGAATAAGTGTTACCAGGTGGAATAAATGTTGCTAGGTGGAATGAGTGTTGCTAGGTTGAATAAGTGGTGCTAGGTGGATTAATTAAGTGTTGCTAGGTGGAATAAGGGTTGCTAGGTGGAATAAGTGTTACTAGGTGGAATACAGGTTGCTAGGTGGAATAAGTGTTGTTAGGTTGAATAACTGTTACCAGGTGGAATACAGGTTGCTAGGTGGAATAAGTGTTGTTAGGTTGAATAAGTGTTACCAGGTGGAATTAAGGTTGCTAGGTTGAATAAGTTTCGCTATGTTGAATAAGGTTTGCTAGGTGGAATAACAGTTGCTAGGTGGTTACCTATTAGTGTAATACATATCATCATGTATGCTTACTGTCTTATTTCAAATACAGAGTTCGATATCCACCATATGACAAGAAGAAGGAGAGAGTTTTGTCGCTTTTGATGAAAAGATTGACTAACAGTGAGAAGAGGGTGATGTTCATGATCAAACTGGGATTACTGGTTACCATGGTAGCTGTGGTGTTGAAGGTAAAGTCACTGTTCATTTGTTTACCCTGATCGGCTGTTATATATGATGATATGATGGACATTAGAAACAGTTACTAGTTTCCTTGGTAGCAGTAAAGATGAAGGGAAGGATGTTTTTTTTACTTGGTGCCTGATTGGCTGAATATTATCAGCAGACTGTTAGATGATGAATTATTCAAACGGTACCTAGTTGCCATGGTATTAGTATTGATGACAAGGGAGTGTGTTGTTCACATATTTCCTGATTTGCTGAATATTATGAGCAGATCATAAGATGACGAATTTTTCAAACGGTACCTAGTTGCCATGGTACTGACAAAGAGGGAGAATGTTATTCACATTTCCTGATTGGCCGAAAATTATCAGCAGACTGTTATATGATGAACTATTCAAACGGTACCTAGTTGCCATGGTATCAATATGAAGAGGGAGAATGTTGCTCACATGTTTCCTGATTGGCTGAATATGATCAGCAGACTGTTATATGATAAATTATTCAAACGGTACCTAGTTGCCATGGTATCAATGATGAAGAGGGAGAATGTTGCTCACATGTTTCCTGATTGTCTGAAAATTATCAGCAGACTGTTATATAATGAATTATTCAAACGGTACCTAGTTGCCATGGTATCAGTAATACTGACGAGGGAGAATGTTGTTCACATATTTCCTAAATTGGCCAAAAATTATCAGCAGACTGTTATATGATGAATTATTCAACGGTACCTAGTTGCCATGGTATCAGTAATTATGAAGAGGGAGAAATGTTGTTCACATGTTTCCTGATTGGCTGAATATGATCAGCAGACTGTTATATGATGAATTATTCAAACGGTAGCTAGTTGCCATAGTATCAGTAATGATGAAGAGGGAGAAATGTTGTTCCTGATTGGCTGAATTGTATCAGCAGACTGTTATGTGATGAATATTTCAAACGGTACCTAGTTGCCATGGTATCAGTAATGATGAAGAGGGAGCATGTTCTTTACATGTTCCTGATTGGCTGAGTATTATTAGCAGGCTCTAATGTGTTGAATTATTCAAACGGTACCTAGTTGCCATGGTATCAATGATGAAGAGGGAGAATGTTGTTTACATGTTTCCTGATTGGCTAAGTATTATCAGCACTCTGTTATATGATGAATTTTCAAACGGTACCTAGTTGTCATGGTATCAGTATGTGTTTCCTGATTGGTTGGATATATGGTATCTGAAATTGTGAACTGATATTGCTATTTGCGTATATGTAATCTTTGTTATTGAGTCTGTTAATCTTGTACTTTGTAACTACCTTGTTCTTATTCTTTTGTAATACATTTTTCCCGAAGTTGATTTTTGTGTACAGAGTAAATTGCACTTGATCTTGTATAAATTTTTGTTCATCTTTGTTTTATCTTGTATCTTGTGTGACCTCTCTCATATTGTTTTAACGTAGAACTAAATTCACAGACATCGTTCATGGTCTTAAGGATCTGCTTATTAACATTTCAATTGTAATTATCGTTAACACATTCGTACATTAAAAAACTTGGATAAAGGGAATCGTTAAATTAGTCGTGATAAATGGATTCTCTTTTCATTTCAGGTTTTTGCTGTTGATGAAGTGGTTGGTAGAATCATTGAGAGGTAAATGCTTAGTTCCCATTCTCAGGTGAAATGCTGTCCATTTTCTCATGAGTCTAGTTGAGATGTTCCAGTCATAGCAGCTAAGGTTAACCGTTGGATTTGGTCAGTGCACTAAATCTTTGGCGTATATTTAGTCTAAACATTGGAATTGCATCTAGTCGTATCGAGAGCAGGTTCTGTTTTGGCTTGGATATATAATGTTGTTTCTGACGCAGACCGAACGACATTCACAAATAATTGGATACCTGTAGTTCCAACTTAATAAATGTATGTGGTTGCAACCAGGCAGTTATAAGCAGTTTTGGATGCCATGTGGATTATAATGAATAATTCAACCGATGCGTTGGGCCAGCTTAATAGTGGGAGAAATGTATAAGTTTGTACAGTCATTAACCTATGGAAATGTATTCCTTTCTACATCTTCAACGCTACGTGTATTAATTTCAATCGGCCATAAGAACGGTAACTTTGAAAGCTGAGGCATATAGGCATTGGCCTGTGCTAACCCTAGTAACAGTTTCATATACCTCAGAATCCTACTATACTTTATCATGATACTGCCCAGGGCCCAAAGAATATAGCCTAGGCCTATCCTAGATTACAATGTTTGACATCAGCCTCAGTTACGCACTACCCTTCGCTGTATGTCTAACGTTTGTAGTTGATATTTGCAAGAAACGCACTTGGACTATGTCATTATTATCACCTTAGTTGATGCAGTGGCGTAGCCAGCATTCTATTGTTAGGGGGGCAAGATTTTTCTTAAGGGGGGCAACCCCATGATGGTTGATGGTAGGAATTACCCAGAAATATATGTATTAATGGGCACCTCATCTGCACAAATACACATCCACAACGATATTGATCAACGGTCTCCGTATGTGGATATGAGGAAGGCCCAAAATGTGTAATATCTCGGTCTGATTACCAAGTTCTGACCTTATATGAAGTTTGAACATGAGCCCTGTGGTATGAATATGAAAAAAAAACGAAAAAATGTAAAAAAGAAGTCTTTTGGATACATCACTGGATTTCATTTGGGGGGCAAGACTGTAGATCAAAGTGAATTTGGGGGCATTGCCCCCTGGCCCCCTCTGAGTTGAAGATGAAGTAATGTACATTTCCATATGTTAATGAGTTTACAAACTTACACCTTTCTCCCGCTTTTGAGCTGAGTCAATTTGTACGCATCTAGTGTAATAATTATATGGTTTGATGGAAATTTGTTTAAATTTGACCATCAAGGCTATCTTACTACGTATGGAATTGAGAATAAAGCTATTCATGATATAAATCCATCAACCAGTATTCAAAAGTTATGTTTGTCATAAGTTTAGTGGTAGCCATTTTGATATATTTCAAAGATGATAATTTCATATCGGTGTACTTTGAATTTGAGATAAATTAGATTTTAATTTAGATAAATGTACTACGTAGCCTCTGCCTGTTGCTCTATGTATTTTAAACTTTAATACAATGTGTGCTAATTACTTCTCCAGGGATCTCAGTGGTCATATATTTTTGTTTACAAACTTTAATGACCAAAGCTCTTGATTACGACAAAGGTCACCAGTACTATTTAAAATTCATACATGTCAAATTTGACTAATCAAATTAATATTTTGTGGCTAAATCAGGTTCAAGTTTATACCATAACCACATCACCGCTTGAAGGTTATAATAAGCAAGTTGAATTTCTTAGAATTTGTTACCTGGTTACAACTAGAAAGTTATATTGGTGAACAAACAAAACTGAGGCCTTACTTTTTTTTTTTTCTTTGGTGATTTCAGAATTTTTATAAGCAGTTTTTATGGTCACATGTAAATGGCTGGTGATGACAAGTGAATATATTGTAAGCTTATATACCCGCTTGGCAGTGATTAGGCAAATTCTAACTTCATATATCTGTCACCACCCTTCAGCCATCTCTTACACTCTCAGTCTATAGCTAGTAAACTGTACTAAATTATTAAACATGTTAAGCTACCCCCTGATCAGTTGGGCCCTGTTTAGCTGTTGCCTTGTGGAGGATTTGTCTTTTTGTTTGACAAGTTATCGTTGACCAGGGTAACATTGTTATGAGCCATGAGCACCGTTATGGATGGATGTGTTTGCGTTTTAATAATCCTCAATATTATTATCATTATTACTGGTATTATTATGATTTATTTGTTATTATTGTTATTGTTATTATTATTACTGTTATTATTATTACTATTGTTATTATTATCATTATTATTGTTATTATTATTATTATTCTTTTTATTATAAGTGTTATTATTATTATCATTATTATTTTTATAATTTCTATTATTGTCATCATTATTATTTTTATAATTTTTTATAATTTTCATTATCATATTATTTTTATAATTTTTATTATTTTCATTAGCATTAATATGATTATTTTTATAATTTGTATTATTATCATTATCATTAAGTTGCGGCAATGTACTGTGTGGTATTGCAACCTTGATTCATTTTGCATTCCTATCCGTACAAATGTACATTATGTACCTTTTACTGTTACATTACCTGCATATTAAATAACTTTCAGCATAACAGATAGTAGTCGTGTTGGTCCAGTTGTCTGTCCAGCATTTTCCTTAGCTTTGAATCAACTTCGCCAGTCTGTTACTGAAAAAAAAAGATTGTGTTAGTATTGTGGGAGTTTTTAAATGAAAACATGCTATTTTCTTACTATTGAATATATCAACTGTACCAGTCTTGTTTTGAAGATGTTGTTACATCTTGTTTAAAATGAACGTTGTTAACGTATATTATATCTGAGATGTGAATGTATATTATATCTGAGATGTGAATGTATATTATATCTGAGATGTGAATGTATATTATATCTGAGATGTGAATGTATATTATATCTGTCAGACCCCTCAGCCATCACTCTCTCCCTAAAAGGTAGTAAACTATAAAACTGACTTAGTAAACATTTTCAAGTCACTCCCTTGAAGCGTACGGGTGTATTTGAAATGAAAATGTTTCGAGAAAACAGAGAAATTGGTTGCTCTTCCAAAATCTCTTTGAGATTTTGTCAGTTTAAAGATAAAGGTTGTTAAAGTAAGTCTGTAGCCAGCTGTGTGTGTGTGTGTTTTATACTGGGTGCTATTAAACCTTGATATACATACTGCTATTCATATCAGTGTGTGCATTTGTTTGTATCTTCAGTTTTTGTATCCTTACATGCATATTAAGTATCTTTCATCATAACATATAGAGTAGTTGTGTTTAATCAAGTTGTCTATCCATCAAAACATGGCAAAGAAATTTATGACTTGAACCAGATCCTAACCATGCAGTGAGGCTCTGGTTCGAAGCATGGTGTGGGAGAACAGTATAGAGTGGTATTAGCATTAGAATCATAGAAAGGTTAGGAACTGTTCATACTGTCAGTACAAGTGCTTTGAAGCATGATATGGGAGAACAGTATAGAGTGGTATTAGCATTAGAATCATATAAAGGTTTAGGAACTGTTCATACTGTCAGTACAAGTGCTTTGAAGCATGGTATGGGAGAACAGTATAGTGTGGTATTAGCATTAGAATCAGATAAAAGTTTAGGAACTGTTCGTACTGTCAATTCGAGTGCTTTGAAGCATGGTACGAGATAACAGTATTGAGTGGTATTAGCATTAGTATCAGAGATAGGCAAGGAACTGTTCATACTGTCAGTACAAGTGCACTGAAGCATGATTACGGGAGAATAGTATAGAGTGGTATTAGCATTAGAAGATCTTCCTACCTTACCTGTTTCATAAAAAAAATTCACATTCCATTTACAAGTTCCGTGACTTTTCTTTCTTAAAATAATTTGTACGAAAAAAAAACAATCAAACAGATGAAACGAATTTAAAACATAATCTAGATAACTGTTATTTTTAATTCTTTTTATTCTTTTTTTTTCCTTATACGATTGTGTACTTTAAAAAAAGAAAAAAAAAGGATTATTTCTTCAGGTTTTATGAAAGGAATTTAATGAACTGTTCTACTAGAATATTAGGCTTCATATTAATATACTTTTATTTCTAATCGACAATATTTCCTGTCATATTTGTGTCTTGATCACTTACGTGTTTACCTTCGTAATCACTCCTCTTGGGGAACATCCGGGAACTTTGCAATCCCACATAAAACAAACAAGCCTGGTATTTATTAACAGAACCCAGACCCAATTATAGACTTTATTTATAATATGGTTTATATGCCTCAGAACCCATCAATTGACGTCGTAACATCAATATCTTTTTTCCCAGAGGAGTTGCCCTTTAACGACCCCTGAACCAACCTCCTTTATAAAATCCTACCTTCGGCTTAAGTCCTTCCGTAAAGGGTTCACGCCTTTACCTTAAAAAAAAAAAAATTGGCTACTATATTTACGCAAATATCGTATCATAATGTCGGCACGTAAACATTTCCATTAAACAGCGGATCTGAGTGTAAGATAGATCGGAATATAAGTATGAATATGCAACACATCACGTGAACAATACAATTTTCAGTACATATAATTCGCGCATATGATTGGGTACTGTAGCATCCCATTGCCTATCAGTACTGCAGAAAAAAAATGTCGCGGTGGTATTTAAATACCAAATCTATCACAGGTTAATAATTGTCTGTGACAAGCAGGCTATTGTAACGACCTCACGACAAAAAAAAAATACACCTCGTGACATATGCCTAATTACTTAATAGCAACCCTAGGCTACTACGATGTTCATTGAAATAGTGTACAGTTTTGGTATGGCCTATGCTATATAGGCCTATTTCTCATACCCACATATACGCCAAAAGAGACAATACTAACGACATGTACTCAAAAATGACTTAATCGGCAATGACATAAAAGTTGCTGGTTGGATTAGTGGTTATTTCTAACCGATGGTACTTGTGAACACAGTGGACGTTCGCAAGGCATGATGGGAAGTCAAGAGTTCGGGCAGATGGTAGGAAACCAATTAGTTTTTTCATCTCAGCAGACAACACGTACCATACAGTCGGCAAACGTATAGGGGTGTGTCTTTTAATGGTACGCGAGTCCTCAACACACAAGGGGCGATAGAAAAATGCAAATATAAGCACATTTTCGGACAGGATTTATTTTCAAAGTTGAGGTAAGATTCTATTTTATCAATTTTTTGGAGTTTGCTGTTAATTTATTCTTATTCTCAGTTTTTCTGAATCGACTGGGTGCAAAATTTCTTCAATCGCAATCACTTTTTTTGACAAGAGTGGTCTGAACGAAAGCAGCTTCTGCAAGTTGCGGCTGAGGACTAATTGTTGTGTAACTTAAAACAAATATTTATATATACTTTTCGAGTAATAGTCCTATACTCAATGCAATATTACATGTGATCGAAGCTTAATTAACGGAAGCTAATTAAGTTAGACTATTTTTGTTTAAACATGAAACAATATATTTAAAGACACACGTTAAGTGATTACTTTAGGCAAAATGTTATTCTTGATATGACACAGGCCCACTAAAAAAAAGAAAAAAAAGAAAGGTTTGTAGTATAGTTCAATAGCTATTCTGGTTTTCAAGATATTAATTCACCTTTAAAACAGGATTAACATCTAGAATGCTCCTTTAAGGCTAAAATTGAACACAAATTGTCCGTGAGAATCTAATCATGTTTTTTTTAAAATATCACTTGGGCCGATAAAACTATCTACTTTACTCATTGCGTTTTGTATTGCGTCGCAGTAACTGACTCCTTGATATGATAACTGTTAATACGTCATGACGTACCGGTACCAACAACTGGCCTAAATCTTATACCAGTGCTTTGGTATTGTGCTAGGTATTGAACTCGGCCAAGAGGTGTTCAAAGGAGCTTTCTGGTGGCAAACAATGTACGGCTTATCTTTATCTACTCCAGGAAGTGGATTATAATAGGCGGTCTGTGACGTCATATGCGGCAATTGTTCTTCAAAGAAGCTTAACTTATGCCATTATCATCTCTTTGTGACTGTACCCTTGACACGTGACACAAGTTGGAATGTTCGCCTAACTGACGAAGTAATCTGTACTAAAGAATGTCAGTTGAATACCCAAAGAAATAAAAGAGCATTGTGAGTGGGTGGGTGTGTCAAATTAATGAAAACGCAGGAATGAAAACTTAACTCACATAAAACCACTCACACTATTTCAACCAAATTAAAGGAAAATGATGGAAATGGCAGCCAATCAAACACGGTGTCAAAAAGTGACAGAAGTTTCGGCAAAATCGCCGCACGAACGCTACAGCTCAGCTGAAAGCTTACAGCTGAGTTAAAAACGGTATAAAGCTATACCCTTATTATATAGAAATCGTCGGCGTACAGTAAGTATTGTTAGCCTAAACAGACGGTAATTTGTTAAGATAGGAGTAAATAAGGAATTCCAAGAACAATTAAACATGAGTTGTGACACTGATATTTGACAATAGCTATATATAGATATATATGTAGTACGGTATACATAGTATACAGCTGTAGTATACATAGTATATACAGTGTATACATAGTACACATAGTATACATACATAGTATACATAGTGTACAGTGTATACATAGTATACATCGTATGCATAGTATATATAGTATACGTATTATACATAGTATATATATAGTTAACAGTGTATACACTGTATACAGTGCTTACATACATAGTATACAGCTGTAGTATACATAGTACACAGCTGTATATATAGTATAGCTGTACTATATAGTGCAGCTGTATTGATAGTATACAGCAGTATGGATACAGTAGTATACAGCAGTATCCATATTTGGATAATAAAAGGAGAATTTGCCGGAAGAGCATTTGTTTGTTCCCCTTACGTATATATATAAACATATAAACCCCCCCAAAAAACTGAGTTTCCCCATCCAATTAGTCGCCATAATTACATCGATGCTTTACCCCAAGAAACAAAAAACAAAGCGGAAACATAATTAAAAATAAATAAATAAACCGCCACCGGCTAGATTTGTTGTTTAATTGTTTTCTTACTTCTACCTGCATTTTGTTACTACACGTCGAAAAAAAAGGTAAATTCGATTGTTATTCTCGAGTCGGTACTCGAGTCAAGTTGATGTTACGTATACATACAGGCTGTTAACGCGCTTGCGCAGTGACTAGCTCACTTGAACGGAAACTCCGGTTTCAGTTTCGGTTTATTTTCTCTAGATGTATCCTCCAAGAAGGTATAAGAGACATAAATATATTAACAAATAGAGATAACACATAACATAATTCAGATGGCAATCACAAGAGAGTTAAAAGACAAAAACAAAATGAAGTATAAGATTACAGATATAAGTTCTGAAAGTGTGGCACCAGCACTACAGTTAGCGCTAGCAATTAATGTGACAAAAAACACTACTCCTACCTCTCCTCTTCTCCTGTTGGTTTCTTTCTTTCTTTTCTCCATCCATGGTCCACTAATCCCCTTACATCTATCTCTTTGTGTTCACCATGCTCATTAACCTGTCTGTATTCTGTGCGTGTATTTGAACCTTCTGTTACTGTTATTTGTCATTTATCCTCTGAAGAAGATCCTGCTAGGATCGAAACGTCAGGCCAACTTACTTTTACACATTCTCTTAAACAGGCTCTTTAGCGGATAAGCAGTTTGCTAACAGTTTTATTTTATTTTAAAAAAACAAATTACGAGAGGGTTTTTATCATCTTAGCACAAAACTGACTAAAATTGGCAATAACAACTTTAGACTTCTATTGAAAAAAGATCATGCATCTTAATCGAACTGGGTCTTTTTTCTGAAATACCGATTAAAGGCCGGGCAGCGTATTTTTTTCCCAGGACGAACGTGGGCATCGGCCAATCAAATCCCTGGATTCCAAACATGGGACGCTTTTTCAAAAAACATGTTCTGAATATTTTTTCCTAGTTTTGACCCCAGATTATGAACGACAATCCTTCATTTTCAAAGAAACTGGATCCCTAACCCACTTTCTAAACCCTAACTCTGGTTTCAAACGAATTTGTAAATTCCTGAAAAACCTTAAACCCACGTTCGTTCTGGGAAAAAAAATACGCGGCCGGGCACTCGAAAAAGTAATGAAATT
>KN883139.1:153600-164791 GCA_000934455.1 Apostichopus parvimensis | reverse complement strand
GACTGTGTTAAAGTAGTCTCACTTTGTGTTTAAGCTGAGCATTCTATGACATTTCACGTCCACCCACCAACATCCTAGAAGTCACACCTTACTGACGTTTGTAGGATATCATGTCGATGTAATTAGTGATTAACAAGGGTTTCTTCTCCAGTAATTTAGTGAGTTGAAACAGGATCCAGTGCAACCTGATCAGTTTATGGTGTTTGGCAAGTTCCTTGAATGATTTAGCTTGGCTTTGCGATTCGTGTGGGTGTTCCCGGTTCGGTAACTCGCGTCTCCAAACGGAATCACACCCAAGAGAGGAAGATACTGTGACTTCACATTGACATACTGTATATGCACAAAAAATATAGTACTATCGAGCAGTTGGGGACTCAAAATTTGGGTTAACATCCTGATCAGTTGAAAATAGGAGGCACTTCAAGAAAATCAGGAATTTATGCCACTTAATTGAGCTGGCCTCATAGTTTACTCTATTGTAGTGTTTTGTTTTATGTTTGTTGATTCAGGATGTGCTGCTCTCACTGGAAGTCAGGTGGTGGAGGCATTTCTGCTGCACCTTATGTAGGATACTTGATAAAGGTTTTTTGGTATTCAGTATCACATCCCTACTGTATCTTGTCCCTTAAAATCAACCTGTCACACATCGCTATCTCGCCCTTCGATTCAACTGCCTGACACGGACTGGTTCTGTCATTAATATGTTTATCTTTTTATTATGGGTAGGTCTCGAATTGAGCGATTATTTTTTAACCAATTGTTTACATTAGAGTTATGATGATGACACCTTTCAAATTGAAATTATGATGGAGTAGGAACATGGACAACATTGACTGTTAGTTAGATATATGAATTAAAGTTATCACACTACAGGTACCATGCATGCATTTTGTTTTTCCAAAAAAATGCATAAATTTACCTCACACAGTTTACCTGTGTCCTCTACCCTGTATGCACTATTCAGTACCATCTAACCCTAGCATATTAGCTGGTAACATTCTAGCACTGCGACCCCAATAGGTAAAGGATACAGGTTAATATCGTCGTTCATAAACCCCCAAACAGGTAAGTTTAGGTGGATTTCAAGTAAGTTGTCAGTGCTGTATGTATCCATGGGCAACTACAATGGCAATCAACAGTACTACAAAGTATTATAAAAATGTTAAATCTACAGTACTGTATGTTTTATTGTACTGATAAATGATGTGATGACATGTCATTGATTATTGTACAAATAATGAATAGTTATGAGTGCAATAGTGCAAATGTTTCATGAGTTGAAAGATGGAATGTTCCATTCAACGAGGCGCAGCCGAGTTGAATGGAACAAATTACATCTTTCAACGAATGAAATATTTGCACTATTGCACGAATGGAAACCATTCATTATTTGTTTTATACAACACCTTCAAATTTGGATATAACTGGATTTAAAATGCACTCATGTAACAGATTGTTTTGAACAGAAAGGTTTCTCTGCTCTCTTACCATTGAAAAAAGGGCTATCAAAAAAGTATAACCCATGGTTCTATTTCATAGAGTGCAATAGAGCGGATTTTGCATGCAATCGACGAGCAATTGACCAATCAAATGGCCGAATATAATTAGGTGTTGTATAATATTGAATATTCAGTGTTCACTGTGGATTGAATATTTGTCAGTGAACTGTGCTAGTTGATATCTACAGTATTGAGGACAAGCCCAGTAATAAGTCTTGTTGTTCATTTATTCCTTCAGTGACTAACCGTATCAAAATAGCACATTAACCCAAATAACTGACAGCGGATAATCCCTCTTGTGTTCTGTCGCATCTACGATCTCGCGGAAGAATATTGCCTGTGGCTCTGAAGACTCTAGTCTTCAGTGGACTCTAGTGGAATAACGGTATGACTTGAAAGAGAGCAGAAGAATTTAATTGGCACACAAAGTTAGTTCAACTGTGAACCGTATATACATCTTGACGAGTTACAGGACATGCAGCAGTGTGGGAGGATTTTTAAATTTGTTTTAAATTTCTTTTATAAAATGTTACATTCTGTAAGGTTGATCCATGTTGGAATTGGTTTAAAAATGTGTTAACTTCCATTATTTCTTAAAATAGTAACAGGACTGAAAGTCTGGAATTTTTCGACATGTGAATGTTAATTACAGTAATGTAACAATGTTTATGGGATCAGTAGTGATTAATGTGTTTCACAATAACTAGGCAGAGTACATTAAATATCAGGAGTACTCTCAGCCTGGCAATCAGTAACCACATACTGTGGGTCTATACTAAGTCAATGGTAATCTATTATAAAATGTAGTGGAAATAGGGCATGTAGGTGGTACTGTACATTAGATTGTACTACAATATGTGCTGGAGCTGTCATAGATATTGTAGAGTTAAAATTGTAAGTTAAAAAGAAGCTTGAATTTTTTCCAATAAATTATTATTATAAATCAAACAGAGGTGCTTGAGCAGCGCTCTTGTGAGCTTTGACTGCACCATCGTTGATGTCGTAGAACTGTCACCGGGTGTGTCAGTAGAGTATTTGTACAGCTTCAGTACTCTTATGTACATAACTGATAACCAAGAAATCCTGCCAGGAATTCTCTTGAACTAACCAGAGCTCGATATTTGAGAGACCTGGATCCTCCCCTCCTCATCAGACTACTAAACTTTTCAAGTGTGCAGCATTTTTTGATTACCTTTGATAAGGAGTGCTTGCCTCTCTGCTCAGTTAACAACATTGATGAAGACCAGCCAGACTTGGTGATTGTCATGCTCTTTCCAAACCTCTTAACAAAACATCCATCTCAAGCACAAGAACAGGTCGGTCTGTGTGGAGAGGGTAGAATATTTAACCACTGAATACATACATGTTTGAAAATGATTTTCCAATGTCACAGGTTGATCACATGTGTAAGATATTTTGTCGATAATCTGCTCTATTTTCATACTGTATTGTATATATACATACATACTTGAACAAAATCCCATTCATACTGTATATGATGTTGAAGTGTCTGCAGTGCACATAATGAGAACAAAAAAGGAGGGGAAAAATAAAGAGAAAAAAAAAGAGAAAAAAAAATATGGTAAAGAATCAATAACTCCCTTTCTTGAGGGATCTACGTATCGTCTTATTATCCAGAAGCACAGGAAAGATTGAATGAGTAACAATTTCTTTTGGGGGGGGGGGTGTTTTTTGGGGAACCTTTATTTAAAACTGCTGTAGCCTGTAGTAAGCTTTTATTGGCAACATTGCACTAGTTACTGTACTTAAATACTGTACATGAATTGGGTAATATGTATAAAGTAGAATATGCTGAAATATGTAGAAATATAATACAGGAAATTCAGGGAATATCTTGTCCAGTATCTCATGGCCAAATGCTATTCAAAATGGTCAAAGTTGCCGCCACACAAGATGTACAGCAATTTTTTTTTTGACACAGGAACAATAATATTTTATAAGCCAGAAAATTCAGACACTTCAAAACTGGTATCTATGTGCACAAGATTTTTAAGGAATAAATAATTCCCTGAAATTATAAGAAATGCTGTGTGAAGTTAGTCTCAGCAAATGGGTTTAATTATTTCCAGCCAAGTTGGTTGAAGAGACATCCAGCCCTGTAGAGCCTGAGCTGTTATTGTATTTCTGTCCTGACTTTTTATTTATCATAAACAGTGAGTTCTTGTGTATAGTTCAGTCTCAAAAAACATAGTTGTGGTCTTCTGAATGGTTGATTTGGAAGGACGAGTATAAAGTGTGGCAGCGCCCCAGTAGGGGGGGGGGTGGGGGGGCAGTGCTGAAGAAACTTTCCAGTCATGTAGTTTGGGTAGATAGGAAAGTGCATTATGTTAAGTCGGAGAAGGTAAAAGGTAATCTCGCTCGTAAAAATCCCCAAGTTTACCAGTAAGTTTTGGTGAATTCTTTGGAATGGTTGAACTTTTATAGTTTTCATGTGTGATATTTATGATCGGGTTGGTGTATGTTTGTTGGTGTAGAAGTATTTATTACATGAGTAGTGTTATTATTGTGGTCAAATTTGTAAGTTTTTTTTAAAAAACACACAGTACAGTACAGTATGCCGAAGGTAGAAAAATCAAAGTTGATGGTGTCTTGGTAAAAACCTCCAGTCCAAACAGTTTAAAATTACACCGTACAAAGGTTGATTTTCTTTCTTTAAGAAACCAAAACCTGCCCACAGGTGAGGTTGAACAGATAGGCAGGCCTACTACTACTGAATGGTCTAATTATTTGTGCTTGCCAAATTCCTCACTCAGATTTACATGATCCAGGGTGAGCACGGTGTTGTTAATCTAAGACTTGCCAATAGATAACTGTCGGTAGTTAACCCTATTGAGCACTGGACGTCAGGGAAGGAAAGGGAAGGGGAAGGAACAGAAGGGGGGAAACAGGGAAGGGAGTTATTTTTGGAGAAGAGTGAACAGTGATCAGATTACTATTTTCTAGGGCGGGATCCAAGGCACCCCCATATTCTTGCCTCCCCCCTCCCCCGATTAAGTGTTTACTTTGGTTTTGAAGGCACAACCCCCCAAGATAGAAAGTTGGGTATGTCTTACCAGGCTGGAAGTGTTCAAGAAAGCCCCTATAGGTTTGGGGGGGGGGAGGGGCCTCCTTGACCTTAGACATCCCTAGACACCTGTCATATCGAGGCATTTGATATTCAGGCAATATGCTGAAAGCAATGTGGTCTGTAAAATGAAAAGTGCAAATATTGTGGCATTTCTGTCATCATATAGCATATAGTAGCAAAGTGTTCAAAAAGGCAAAATATTCTGTTGCTATTTTGTAAGTCTTAGAGTTACCAAGCATTTAAATACAGCCTTGAAGTACATGTACTGTATGCATAAAGTTGCTTTCAAGCCTCAGTTTTTTAACAGATAAAAAAAAGGTTAGAAAAAGCAGTTAGTTCCTTTCACGTTGCTCTGACGTTTCAATATCAAATTGATTCCACAGATGCTGGAGGTGTTCAGTACCGAGCTGCAACTCTCAGGAGTTGCTAAGAAAAACATAACAAAAATTTGGGAATTTATCTTCCCCTAACTTCCAGATGTTTTTATGGTTTAGTCAGGACAACTTCTATTGGCTATGAAAGACAAACATATGTGAAAAATATATTTCAGAATTTTTTTCCCTCTTTAATGGTAAAGTACATATAGTCTGTTCACTATAGGATTCTCTGAGCACTTGCACTTTTCCATCTCTGGGAGTAAAAATGTTTGTTTTTGCTAGAAAATGACATTCACTGGTTCTAAAGCTATTACCAGGGCAACAGAGGTTAATGCGATGGCTTTGGCAGAGAGGTGTGTAGAGACGACTATGTATATAAAATGAAAGCAGCGTCCCGGATGACAGTGCTGTGGAAACACAATAGAACAAAATAGTGATATTGGTCTCAGACAAACAAAAGTAAATACAGGTGGCTTGATGTAACTTTGAAGAAAAAAATAGCATGTATGGATCTTGGTGGTGAAGGTGGGGAAAGGGGTGGGGTAAGGGTGGGATAGGGGTGGTACTTGCAAGGGCAACCCCCTCCCCCCTCCTCCTCCATGGTACAGTACTGTAGGCTTCCTGTTTATACATTACAGTGTACTTGTTTAAAGAACAATCAAGGTATTATTTAAACCGTGATCTAAAATACAATTTAATGTCTGATCAAATATCTTCAAATGCTGAGATATTCTTATCTTGCTGAGCAGAACTCATCCACAAAATATATAATCTTGAGTTTCTAGAGAACCTGTCTACTCACCACTCCATCACCACCACACCGATGTGTTCTAGAGAGTGACGTGGTCAACCTGTAAGGACCCCCCCCTCGTAGGGGACCTGGTTGGGGCATGGGGTGAATGCTTAATTTTCCATTCTACCACCCTAGCATTGTGTACATACTGTACATGTGTTAAAAAAATAGAAATCTTTGATATTCAACGGTCCATGTTACAGTTTACTACTGTGTTGCCTTATTCAAGTCATATCCAAACCTACTTAACAAACTGGGAAAGCTGAGGGAAAAAAGGATGGCTATTATTGGAAGTCAAAGAAGCACTTTCTGATGTCCCATGGCTTCCTTCCGATGTTTGAATTTGGCAGCTACCGTAACTATTATCTTTGCAGGAAAATCCATCTAGTGTCGTTGACCTAGAAAACGGAGAATTAGGTGGGAAAAAAATGTGGAAAAAGAGGAAAAGACACTTACCCATAATCTGTTTTAAGGTAGAGAAATTTTTGCTGTTTCGGAATAAATCTGTTTTCACTATCCGTTTGTGAAAGAAAGGATATCCCTCGGGTTGAAACCTGTCTCTGGGCGGAAAAGAAAATGGGAGAGTTGGGTATGGATAATTAAACCACGGGGGGGGGGGGGGGGGGGGGCGGTGAGGAAAATTAAAAGAAAGGAGTGTCATGAATTTATTTGACTGCTCTCCTACCTATCTCCTCACAACAAAGACACTTTCATATCTAGTAACAACCCTCGTGTACTCCCATTGACCCTTATTTTCCTTTTTCACACCCCCTCCTCCTCCCCCTTCCTTTCTAACTTCAGTGTTCAATTTAAATACCTTTCTGAATCTGTTCATGTACAGTTTTCCAAATAGTTTTTGATCCTCTTGAATTGCTTTGGGTTAAAAGTTCTTTTGTTTTCCTGATAAAAGGATAAAAGGCCTTCAAAAAACCATTTGTGTGAAGTCAGTCGGCTGGCTACTCATCGTAATTTTCTGAGATCACTGGTCCGTATCGTACGTACAGTATCACCATCATCGCAAGATCCTTCAAATTTAGTCGTAAATTTCCCACAGTCCGTGGATTTTTGGCATGGTGACATAAACCTGACAGACAGGTCTGCTTATTAGATCCGTTGTACAAGTTTGTGTTCTTTTGCTCAAAGCTGTACCAAGCAGTGATGTTGGCAGAAACATTGATTTTTTTTGTATCCCTAAATGATTATAGGATCAGGAAGCATCTCTTTAGCCAAATTTGAACTTGGAACAGCAAAGCCTTCCCATCATCTTTTCCTTATATATTGTTACAGATATCTTAGCGATGAAGTACTCTCTTCAAACAAGTAAGAATTATCCTGTTTTGTTTGGGAGAGTCATCAGTTTTAAACGTCACGTCACGGGAGCTGCCATTTTATAAATCGGTTTTATCATACGTAGTACCATTAGCAGGCACAAGCTTTTTCCGCGAATTTGCGGAATATACATGAGTTCTTTTCTACATGTCTCCGAGATTTCCACCTCTCAATTTCTGTGAATTTCTAACAACAGCGTTGTATCATTTGATCCGTCGTTCCCATGTCATTCATTACCTATGGATATCCAACCTGCAGGGGGACAAAAACTATCATCCTAACACACTGTAGCATATGCAAACTGGAGCCTATACCGCAATTTTTGCAAAGCTCTGTGATTTTTTTTTACCCCAGGCTCATCCCTGCATTAGGATCTGAAGTTTTTCACTTTCTCAGTCTTTTAAAGTTTTTTGTTGTTATTCAAGGTAGAATTTTAAAACGTTAAAAAGTGTTCACACTGGCAACAGTGCCAAATTCATTAGGTCATGTTGAGAGCTTTTAATATTTCAGATTCATTTTTTGCAAAATTCATCTCCATTACAGAAAATATACATTTTAGTTATCAGTTAGGAAAATCACATAAATTTAATAAAAAAAACCATGCAAAGCAGATGTGGCTTCAAGATTGTCGTACTGTATGAGGACTTCATCCAGTTTTTTACAAGCCTGTTTTGGGTACGTTATTCGTGACAGTTAGTTATACCACATCGGCCAATATGAAAGTTTTATTTGTGTCACCTTCAAAGCCTGGAGAAGCAGGTTACACAAGCAAACATCACAGGTTCTACATGTGATAGAGATCTATACAGTCGGTAATAAACAACTTCTCCAAACAACTAAAAGGGAAACCTTATCCCAATGAAAAGTATGAAAGTTTCTACAGATCATGTAAACAAAGTCTGCTGCTGCACACTGAAGGTATATTCCCATTGGGTACAAGATGGTCATACCAATAACATGCTATATACCTGTCAGGTATGATGAAAACCACACATCCTCATAACACATGTTTTTACCACAAACATACATATGGATGTTTTAAAAAGTTTGATATATTTATCTGACAACATAAAATCTCTCAAATTCTCTCAATTTCAAGATGAAAGTAAACACTATTTCTGACATGGGCTTCACCAAGGTCGTGGTCTTGAAAATATGGTGGATAATATTTGTAGCAATTAACATATCTGGGCATTGTTATGCCTTTGAATGGTACCCTGTACTAAGTAGAGCACCAACTGGGGAAGTTGGTAGGCAGCATGTAGTCTAACTGATGTTCCCTGAAGTTGTGGGGGGGGGGGAGGGGAGGGGGGGGGAGCTCCTGGTGGTACTTCCTTTACTTTCTGTAAAAATAATTGCTTTTGCTCAGATTAAACAATCAAAGTGCTTTGAGTGCATTGTTCAACTTGGAAAAAAAACAAACAAAAGATAAAAAACAATAATTTAGTTCTTTCCTCGCTTACCTGTCTCCTCATGACCTCAGCATTCTCACTATTGTGTTCAGAGTGAACTGTTAACCGTTTAATACTGCGCCCTCCTCTATGACCAGACCCTGCCAGTCGATGACCACCCTCCCTCCTCAATTTTCCACCCTAATTGTTTAGAATGTTTGGTTTTCAAATTTTGTTTGGTTTTGATATGTTAGATGGAAAGAAATAAAACAAACAAACCAAAGCTCTTACCCTTACCCCAAAGAGAGAGAGAGAGAGAGGGAGGGAGGAGGGGGAATAATCTAGAACAAAAGGTTTGCAGTTGGTGATGAAGGGTGGTTGGTGGATTATTTTGCTTTCATCCAAAATTTTGGACAGTTTTGTATACATACTGTACAGTATACATGTACAGTACTTTATGGCTTTATGGCAAGTTTTGTTCTTTGTGTACATACTGTACATGTACGATAAGTTTGCTTTGTGTGTACAAGACTGAACCAGCGTTGCGTGGTAAGGTAAACTACTACGACAGGCCGTCGCTCAAGGATGGCGACACGACATTTTGTGTTTTAATATAGAATTCCTGATGGTTAGAACAGATGGGTGGTGGTGCAGTAATGTAACATCTGATGGATTTTTTCAATGTTTTGTTTTTAACAAAGCAAAGGAATAATATTGTCTACTGATCAGGATTATTATAATTCCACTGTTTTAATTGGGATTATAAGTCCACTGTTTTAGTTTCTTGATCTCTAAGACAAAAGTGTTAGGGTATATGTGAGAGTACATCATTATCTAGTGCAGCTGTGGATATAAAGGGGAACCTCCAACCCCATTCCTGGTGTTGATGGCAGAATCAGAATTTTTGAGATTCCCAAATATATACTGTATTTTGCCTCAACCTTTTGTCCCAAGTGGAATTCAATAAATTCCCCAAACAGTGTCAGTGTTAGCTTTCTTGTATTGACTTCATATCTTCACTTACCTGTCTCTCCACAACTTAAGCACTCTCGCTCTACCATTTCGAGAGCGAAATTTTAACCTTTTTAGCACCTTACGTATGCTCTCTTCGACCGGTCATTTATATAACCAGTTTCTATAACATAATCCTACAATTTACTACGTTCCTTGCTTACCTGTCTCCCCATAACCTTTGCACCCTTGTTCTACCATGCCTAGAATGTCCTGCTAACCTTTTAACACTGTGTGCCCTCTCTGACCGGCTCCTCTGGTCACCAGCCTTCCTTCTCATTCCACCAACCAAAGTGTCTGGTCATTATATTACCTCTGTCTATAACATAATCCTACACTTCACCAAATCCCTCTTTTTGGTTTAGAAATTACTTTAAAATCCTTTTCTTCAAATAAGTCATGAATCCCATGTTGCAGTTGCCTTGTTTTGTGCAGACAGAATAGGAAAACTACAGCTGATGTTTATGTTGGCAGTTAAAGCACCGGACTATTGTGAAATCTTTTGTGAGCTCAGCAGACATTGTGTAGTATGAGTCACTCAAACCTTGTTCGAAAATCATTTGCCAACTACTTTCAGGATCTTGGCTTTAGATGCAGGCCTATTGTGTAAAGAAGGTACACGTATAACTTTACTTCTGTTTAGGGATAATGTCAAAGCAGAAGTCAGCTGAAAGCAGAATTGAAAAGAGTCTGTTATTAAAGTATTCCTCTATATAGATTGCAGTCACATTTAGTGTATTAAATTGTATCAAGTTGTTTTTTTCGTCTTTCGTTGGTCTTATCTCCCAACTTAACCAGCTTCCAACCACCAAAACAAAGGCGGTCCCTCCTTCCTTCCCCCCTTACCTCACAATATGTACAGGAGAACAAAGAAACAACATTTTTTTCATGTTCTGATAGCCTCCCCACTCCTACCCCCCCCTCCCCCTAGATGTCGTCACTACACATAATTGATTTCTGCATTCATCATGCACTGAAGTATCCTTTTCTGCTAGTCATCATATTCTCAGACCTGTTTAAAGCCTCCGGGATTCATTTTTGCACAAAAGAATTTGAAATGTGAGACCCCCAAGGCTGCTTTGTAAATTTTACCATGCTGTTCCACAAAGGTCTTTTTTAGGTCTCTTTTAGGTCTCTTTTAGCTGAACAAAAGAATTTGTCAATCTTGTTAAAGTTAACAGGTTTATAATAAGCCCTATCCCTATTTACACCAAGGGGTGAAAAGGTTCTTAAAGGCCTTTTGGATCTAGTCTTTACTAAAAATGACTTTTCCTTGAAATTAATTGGCAGAAGGTGAAAATTTAAATATTTTTTAGGAGTCCAACGCAGATCGTCAAGGTAATGGCTTCATTTGTGGATATTGTTCTCTGGAAACTAATTACAAATTTTGTGTCAGATACTGTATATATACCTTGATTTAGCCTTGAACCTATTGCAATGTGGTATTTTCATCACTCCGCTCTTACCTATCTCCATTTAACATATGCACATCGATCTTCTGGTTGTAATGGAAACAGAACTTTTAATATCCTGTTATGAAAGTCTTAGGTTATATCAACTTACTCCATAGGGCTGGTTATTCCACGATTTTTTCTCAAATGAATTTCCCAGAATAAACTGTGTTCAGCTAAGCTATCTCTGTTAATGTTGTAAAAAGGTTGGGGGAGGAACAAGGAAGGAGGGAGAGGAGAGGAAGGAGGGGG